>CM073764.1:51515291-51516761 GCA_037127475.1 Arma custos
GGAGCCTATGGAGATCAACAATCAGGAGTGGCGGAAGAGGCGGACCCACCGGCGGAGCAGCGATCACTACTCCAGTGGAGAGTCTTCGGCAGAGGAGAGCAGCAGATCCGAGCGCAGCACACTGACAGTGAGGGAGCATGAGGTAAGAGGTGGGAATTTCGTGAGGGGGGGGCCCCCCCAGTTCGGAGGTAGGGCCGCGTCAGCAACGTCCAGAATGAGGAAACGGTGCTAGGTGGGGCAACGGTTCGGGGGACTTAATTATTACTAATACGGTGAAAAGGGGAGGACGAACACGTTTGCCCGTGGCGAGCATGGGGGAGACGGGGATAAAGTTTTTAGTAGATACCGGGAGCACAAACTCTCTAATCAGTAAAAAGGCGGCTGAGAAATTAGGACTGTGGGGGAAACAAAATCAATGCCAATATAGCATTAATACCGTCAGTGGGAGGTGCAGTACTTAGGGGGAAATAAGCATAAATTGCAAGGAATTGGTAGGACGGGATCTGAGAATTAAAGTCCACGTGGTGGAAACCATAATGCCGGGGTACGACTTTATTGTCGGGGGGGATATTTTGACTTTAACGGGGCTAAAATTATCAGTGAGTCGGGGAAAATGGAATTTTAAATTAGGGGAACGTCCATACGAAGCGTCAGTCTCAGGACTAAGGGGGGGTATTGAGATTGGGGCTGTAAACTGCGATAAGACACCCATAAGTAAGATCGTGGCTTATAACAGGGATCTTTTTCACGCCGAAGACGAAATCCTACCTACCTCGGGGAAAACCGTCCATCGTATTAGACTTAAGACGGATATGCCGGTATACGTTAAAGACCGACGTTACCCTCAAGCTCTGAGGGATATTATCAAAAAACAGTTAGGTGACCTTCTTCGTCAAGGGATCATTAGGCCAAGTAACTCGCCTTTTAATAGCCCGTTGTGGGTTGTAGAGAAAAGGAAAGATGAGAACGCGCAAACGGCCAAACAATACAGGGTCGTGATCGACTGTAGGAAACTAAATGAAGCGACGGAAGATGAGCGATACCCCCTACCCCGCGTGGAGGACATTTTGGATAGGTTGGCAGGCGCAAAAATCTTTAGCACTCTAGACCTCAAGAGTGGGTATCATCAGGTTAAAATGGCCGACGAGGATATCGGAAAAACTGCGTTCTCTTGGGATCGAGGCCATTATGAGTTTGTCAGAATGCCGTTTGGACTAAAAGGGGCCCCGATGACCTTCCAACGGCTGATGGACGAGTTCCAAAGAGGTCTGGGAGAAGACTTTGCCCAGGTATACATGGACGATTTAATCGTTTTTAGCCGGTCCGGATATGATCATGTAAAACACCTGGGACGGGTATTCGACCGAGTACGCGAGTTCGGTCTCAAATTGTCCGAGGAAAAGTCGAAATTCGGGTTATCGGAGATAAGGTTTCTGGGACATGTAGTCTCTCAAAAAGGGGTACAGCCAG
>CM073764.1:52116861-52324125 GCA_037127475.1 Arma custos
TCAATAATACACAAAAAACAACCTTTACCAATCCTGACGTGGACAAACTAAGACCTCCTTGACCAATAAAATATAAATCAGTGACTCAAAACTGATCTTACACCAGATTATAATCTGCTAAATTATTATTTACTACTTGTTGTAATTTACATCTAAATATATTTTTAATTAATAATAAAAATCTTTTGTATAAAATAATACAGTGGGGTATTATTATTTTTATTTAATTGCATCCGAATCACATGTCCTGTCAATCTAAAAATGAAAAAGATGTTTGAGGGGCTTAAGCCCAACTCGTGGAAGTCGCCTTACCTCGAAAATCACTCTGGCACTGTTCGGATGAACTAGTTTTCCCCATTTATGGACATACTTATTCAGCCATTTTGAGTTGTTCAAACACGTTTTTCTCCTATTTTTAGAAAAACATCATCGTGTTAGCTTTCGAAAGATTTATCAGAAATCGATTTTAACAAAAAGAAATCCAATTACTTCGTTTTTTCCCTGTAGCCTTTATATTATATTTCAGTTCCTGATAATAAGCCAACCAGGTGCTACTTAAACCTGGACACTTAGTTTATTTCATTTGGTGTTCCTCTAAAGAACTATATTGAGAACAGCTGGTCTCCTTGGTGGCTAGGCGGCTACGCTTCCTTCCTTCGCTTTGAACCGCAGGAGTCTCTTCGGGCATTCCTTTGAGAAGGTTGATTGGGGGCCCTTACAGTTCTGGGATGTGGCAGTTTCTCCGCGATTTTTAAACTGTTTCAGCAGATTGGCACATTGGCACAGTGCCAGGCAATGTGGCATGCTCGACCGCAGTATTGCTGGTGTGGCCGTATTCTAATTAAATGAAAACAATTAACGTTACTTCTTAAATAAGATCTAATTAGCCTCCTTAAATTGAGCGCAGCAGGGCTGGAACTTCCGCTCTTGTCAACAAGTCCAGCGACGTCAAAAAAAATAAGGACAAAAAAGGGAGGTTTTGTGACAGGGCAATCAAGCAGACTGATTAGTGAAGGGCCTTCGATCGAAGCGGACAAAGCAGCTTCGGTTCGGGTCTCAACGAGATGTCACGGTTATTCAGCGGCCACATGTCATCCCCCATTCAACTTTTTGGCTCTGCTCTTCCTTTATCAATAATTATTTGCCTTTTGAATGATTTTTTTTATTTTAAATTTTTCGTTTTTCATCAACTCAATCATTATATCTTTCTTTACTTTATGGTTTATTATTCGTATGATGTTGATAATTTTTAAATATTTTTATTTCGAATAGAAGAGATTTGCCGCGCTAGAGACACCATGCTACCTGGGTTCAAATCCCGGGATGGACAAATCTTTTCTCTGCAAAATAAAAATTTTATATTTTCCTCTTTGATGGTAGTGATAAAGCAGAAAGGATTTAGGAATATAAATTTAGGTTTATTGAAGAATTATTAGGAATACTCAAATGTTAGTAAATATAGTTGGAAGATTCCAGGCATGGTTTTTAATATTGTCGCAAATAAAAGTTATACTTTTTCGAATTTTTTTTTCCATTAGTTGATTGAACCATGAACTAAACAGAGTTTCTCAGTTTCTCGCCAGAGTAAAGGTCAAAATTGCACCGTGCAAAGTAGAGATCCAGCTACTTTTCAAGTAGTAAAAAATATATAAATAAACCAGATAAAATAATTGGAGTAACAATTTTTAACTTTTCCTTAATTTTATTTCCATTCCCTTAGATCCATTAAAGAGGAAATATAATTGAGTTGTTTATTAAAAGAGAGAAAATAAAAATTAGAAAAACAGATTCTGGTATTATTTTATTTACAAATATCTTATGAAGCCCTTATGAAGGGCTCTAAAGCAGGTTGAAAACAGAAAAAAAATTGAATCTACGTAGAAAATTAAAAACAAGGAAAAGTTGTTGTTTATTCAATGTTTTTTTAAATCTTGTTTGTGTGATAGGATAACAAGATATCCTCTGTGATAACAGGTCTTTTTAATTGCCGTATACTTAGTAATGCTCTGTTGTTTCGATTTACCTATTGATTATTGCTGAAGAATAGCTTTATATAAATATTAATTTTTTTATTATTTTCGAGGGAGGGGTTCTACGGGATCCGTCTCCGCATACACCGCCGATTCCAATTTATATTTATTTCCTGGAACACAGCTATGCCATCCACTTGGTACGGAGAGAATATTGTTGATATGTGAATACGTTCAAGACGATTTGTTTTGTTTTTCCTGACTTATTTTTCTTTACCTTTATTTATATTTTGCGTTTGTTTAATTTGTTTATTTACTTACTAAATATATAGTGTATATAATACTATACATAACCACACGGATAGTGGTAGTGCCGAGAGAAATAATATGAATGGTGTCTTTTTTGCGTGCACTTATATTAAGGGCCTGTCAGAATGTGTTAAGAGATATATTTAAAGAGTATGATGTTTACGAGATTAGGCTTGCGAATAAGATTAAAAACAAGATGAGTAAATTTTACACTCCATTGAAAGATAAAATACTTACACAGCAACAATCAAATGTAGTGTATGAGATTAGCTGTTTGCAATACCCTAAAATATACATTGGTGAAACATCACAATTGTTGCACAAAAGAATGTATCAGCATCAATATGATTGTAAAAATATTGGTGGCAAGGAACCTAACACAGCATTGGCCCAGCATACCAAAACTTGTAAGCATCAATTTGATTTTGAGAATGCTAAAGTTATTTACAAAGAGAGTGATGGCTCTAGAAGGAAGTTGTTCGAGGCCATGCTGATTGCACAAAAGATAGACATTTCGGTAAATTATAAAACAGATTGCAGAAATTTGAACCAATATTATTCGGAAACGTTGAATATTTTAAAAGAAAAATTTGGCTAACTTTGCTAATATGTATAAAAATTTTTATAGGCTAATATTACTTGATATATTTTGTGGATCAGCTGATTCTATAACCTTCCCAGCTGTTGGCGTATTACTTTCGTTCAGTTGTATGTTGAACGTCTTGGTGGTGGTGTGCTGTCTCATGTTTGGAGCCTGTTTGGGCTGTTGATCGTTGGGATGTATTGCACCTTTTTCTTCGAGATGCGATTCACATAACCCCTTTTTGATTTTGGTGTCTTGATAATGCCTGAATAGGCGAAACGTCGACTGGTAAGTAGGTGTATTTTTTTAAACATAAGGCTTTGCATTGTGGTTTTTCCCAATTGCATTATAATACACTATTATATATGTCAAGTATCTAATTTGTATATAACTGATTCTACACATGCATACTATTTGAAGAAAAAATGCTCCAATCAATTACGTTTTTTAGATTAAATAAAAAATGTAACAGATGATAAAAAATCGTTGATATAATCTAAATATTTCTCCTTATTTAAATTGCATGACAGGGTTTAATGCTGAATTTCAAAATGTCTTCCTCTAAAATAGTTGTAATATTGTTTAATTTAAATTATTAATTGCAACGAACTTTTAGAAATTATGAAAGACTAGATAATTATAAAATAGGAATCAATTTTAAAGTTATATAAGGAAAAAATAAGATAAATAAATTACCGGATATTAAAGATAATATTTACGAAAATTAAAAATTACCATACTGTCAGACTGCAGACTGAAGATTAAAAATAAAGTGTCAGCACATAATGTTTTAGATCATTGAATTAAAAAATAGTAAGGGACAATGATATACCACTTTTCAGGGAATTATCAATATCTTTAACAGAGTAGTTTTAGTACTGTAGGATTAATCTAAAATGTTGACTTAAAAAGGGAACAATTTAGAATATTCCACAATGTACAATATATAAAATATTTTAATTATATCTTATAGTATTTGTACTATGATGCATTATATTAAATTCTGTGATGGAATATGTTTGTAGCCCGAAGAAGCACTCCATAAAAAAACAACTCGAATTCTAAATCTAAAAAAAACAAAAAAAAACGAAAACTCTCCAACGAAATATCCCTTGAGGATACATAAAAAGAAATTGCCACCTGGAGAATAGCTTTCAACTCGATAATAGAAATTTTATTTCTCTGGAGGATTCAGTTTATATATATTAGATTTTTATTATGCTTGGACTGGTACTATAAAGCACACTCATCGTTCATTAAAGTTGTTGTTATGTTTTTTCTGTATGTGCATTAAGATCCAATGCATAAAGATTTTGTTTTTTACTGTCAATGTATAATTTTGTAATAATATACTTTTTTTTTAAACATAACTTCACCTCAACAGCACTGTAAGATATTTATTTTTAAAAACAAGAATTTTCCATATATTTTTAAATTCTACATTCAAAACTATGAGCTAGCAAACTAGAAGCACGTAATTTATTTATGAGATTGATAACTTTAGAAATCATAAAAACTTAGTATCCTTCCCAAGTACCAAACATTTTTTTTCGGACAATTGTTTGTGTTAGTGTTGACATTGAAACAAATCTTTAAAGTTCTAAGATTCGGATTTTAATCCGTCAGTAGAGATGATAGAATTGTGATGTTAACCGTAATAAAATATTCGAATTACAATAAAATAAGTTTAACTATTATGTGATTAATATCAGTAGCATGGTTATATAATTAAGCTAGAACTAAAGCATGAGTTTAAATAGAGTCCACAAGAGATATCCGCACTTACCCTATTTTTCCGGGACTTGATGAATTAAAAATTCTCCAGATAAAATGTAAAGCACAAAGTATTAAGCTTTTCTAGGACAAAAATGGATGAGGTCTAATGGTGGATAAATAATGACAAACACGTACAGCACTATTTGGAAGATCCGACGTTACCATCAACCATCATTTCGTTGTCAGTGGTTAGACTTCATCTCAGTTATTTTTGCCGGTTTATTTGCTATACTCGACTTTAATAACTTGGAGCCCAACGAAGTCAAGTTCTTAAAAATTCAGGATTAGCAAGATGAAGTCGTCTTATTTATTAATTCTTATGTAATACGACATGAATCCTTGAAGAAGGGAATTTTCCATCGCACAATTTGCTTTTTAGCCGGTTTTGGTTACTTTGGTAATGTATTCAACTTTATTTTAAGTCAATGATATTGGTGATTGATATGTAGTTCATTTCATTCAGTTTGGTGTGTCAAAGATCAATCAGAGCTCCTTATGCGGTGTTTTTTCTTTCCCTCTCTTATTTCTTCATCCTTTCACAACTTACCGTTCTCTCTTCTTCAGAAATTCCGACCAGTTCGGACCAGAAAACGGTTCTTAAACAGTCCTGGAACCTCTTATTTTTATCTGTAGTTTAAATTACTGATAATTCATCCACAAGGGTAATTTTATTTGTAATTGTAATTGGAAATTGTCGTAGGTCCTCAATCCCAGGTCCATAATTTAGTTTTTTTGTTTCTTTCGGCAAAAATAGAAGTTTCTTCCAGTCCTTTTTCGGTCCATTATTAGGATTCAGTAAATCCTCCTTTTCTTATGATCGTGTCAGAAATCTTTTCGGTTCTCCTTTTTAGGTTCGTATTGCTGACGTGTTAGAATTCAATATTATGGAATTAGGCATGTATATATATGACTATACAATCCATGACCGGGTCTGGGATTCAGTATATGGTAGAGACTGCACTGTTCCATGGACTACGGTTCTACAAGGAGGTGACGTCCTAGATCACGTTCACCGCCAGATTTTTGCCCGTTATTTTGGGTACCCTATTTTTATAAAATTTTATAGAGGCTGGGTGAGCCCCAGGAGGGTCCTAAATCTCATATGATCCATCTCCTGCTACAAACAGACTAAATAAAAGTACTGCCTGCAGCGGGAATCAGTGCTCTGCCACTGAGCCACTCCGCTCCCTATTACTATATTATAAGAAAATTTATATGATTTATTGGTTCGGTTGATCAATAGATTTATATTATATTCTTAAGAAATATTTGTCATTGTATAAATGCTTTGTGTTACGTCCTTTATGAGGCCATTCAGTCTCATCCATTTATTTTTGGATGTCATGAGGGATTATTGAAGATATTTTTAACATGAAAATAATTATTTACTTTAGTGGCCATAATTTTAGTTTCAATTGGATTCCTATCCTGAGGTTGGTTATGTGTTTAGCGATGTACTATCCAATCAGCTTATTACTTAAATTAAACCGATACTGATCATATAGTGTATTTGGGTTAAGTAAGCACCTAATAATTAAAACGAATATACTGTATTAATACATTTACTTCCTTTTAAGATCATTTAATATACAGATTATGATATAATTAGTAATTAACACTTGGTATCTGGGGTACTTAAGTGTAGGTTTATATCGGCATATAGCTTCTCTCACCATCCCCCTTGCCTGTCTCTCTTCAACGAATTTCCTTCTGAAGGTACCTTCACCTCCTCCTAGGTTCTTTTGCTACCTACGTATGTGATCCTTTAGTATCTGCTTTCGTAACGGCCATTTATTATTATTTTATTTTCTAAATTCGTATTTTTTTTTTAATAAATCCTGGTATGGCATATACATGATAATATATAAATAATAGGTTGTATAAAAAAATGACCGTTTTATCAAATTCCAGAGTTCAAAAGTCTGTAATTATTTTGAAAGATAATGTATCTTTCGACACACCACATTCTGGCAAGTTCGCGAGTACTTGTGAACGGATTTGACCCAACAGCTTCCATCAGAACCTCATCAATATCCATTAATGGTCGTCCGGAGCCCTTCTTCTTTTCCAACATCGTATGTCCACTGCTAAATTTTTCAAACCAACGCCGCGCAGTGCGCTGGTCAAGAACACCTTCCCCTTCATATTTAATAATTTCACAAGTTGCTTCATCGGCTGTGAATTTTTTTTTCCAGTAATGTCTTAAAATTACGAGAATTTCGTAGGACACTGTCATGTTTCTTCTTTGAAATAAATAACTAAACTGAAGCTTTTTTTTAAAAGTCTAGTGTTAGTAAACAAGCTTAGCGGAATGCTCTAAAGGGATTATTAAGTGCTGGTAAATAATAGATAGCAATAAAGTATTTACAGACTTTTGAACTCTGGAATTTGATAAAACGGTAATTTTTTTTATACACCCTATTAGTATACAATACCTACTTCACTTAATCGAGAAAGAGGAGAACTTACGCCTTGAAAATAAATAAAAAGAATACACGTGCTCTTAAAAAATATCTATGGAGATTTTGTTTATTAAGATGATTAAATTAATCTAGATTGTTAATAAATTAATGTAAATAACTTTAGTACCAATTAATTAGTGATGGCACTAGTATTATTAAAATCCATAAATATAGTGTTATTTTTTAATATACTGTTAACGTTTGTTGAAATGTATAAATAAGTCATCTGATACGTAAGGGGTGTTGATTCTCTAAGAGAGAAGTGTTTCCAGAAGTGGTCCTGTTTTTTCCCTTGAAATAATTCCGAGAGCTTTCTGTAAGTAAAGGACAAAGGGCTATCTTGCTCACTCGAGAGAAGAAGGGAGAGTCCAGTATTTATTTCTCAAACACCTAGGAATGTACTTACTCTCGAAAAATTCAAGATAAAATTTACAATACAGCTGTGTTAATGTAAACCATAAACAAAAACTGTATTAAATAAAAATATTTGTGTATACATTATAATTGGTTCATTCACCTGACGTTTGGATCACCCTCAGTCAATGATTATTACTTACATATTAAAGGTACTGCACATTTGTACGAAAGGCTAGAACTCTTATATAAAATAAATTGTGTCAATTTTGAAATATCATATGCTCGAGAAACAAAAAAAAAAACAGATGAGTACTCGCAATTTACAACATTTAAGTAATTGTAAAATACCCTAAATATGGAAATTTAACACAGCCTAAGAACCAAACAGAAATTCAGATCCGTTAAACCAGAAATATTAAGTAATGGATACAAAGAATAAAAACGTTTAATACACCAACATCCTAAATACCAAATAATAATTAAAAAAATAATTAAAAAAACATTCATTTTTAAATGTTAACAATGTCTTAATAATAAAACAATTGAAGGCGAACAAAATAAATGTATTAGAAGATGTAGGATAAATATAACGAAAAAAATTAGCAAATGGTGTTTTTATTATAATATTATTCCAAATGTATATTATTTTAGCCTATATTGATTTCAAATTATATTGGTAACATTAAATTATATTGGTATTCACAATTACATTATAATGACTCCGTTTTGTTAGAAGCATATATGAGTCATTTCACGTTATAGTTTAGATTCAATTCAAATTAATAATTTTAGTTAACCGTATCTATAAACTTTGGTCGCTCAATATTTAACACTTTATTTTTGCTCTGAACTAGGACCATTTTCTCGTCTCTGGCAAAATTTTCAGTTGTGTTTAGAGAAAAAGATAGAAGTTCTCTCTCCAAGAAATGTTTCCCTGCCAAGAAGACGACACAGTTACGTCACGTAACCACGCCCCCTGTTATCAGAGAGATTTACAGACTGATAATTGCTGAAGATTATGTTAAATTTAATCATCTGTAAATAGTATGATACTTTTTACATTTTTCGATATTTGTGAAATGGACATTCTTGTATTTACTCTTTATCGCTACAGTTTAAAATTTGATTCATTATTTTTCTGCCGTTTTATTAATCCATTATAAGTGCCGCCATTATAAAGGATCAGAGTGTTCCAGTACTAAAGCGCTGAGTTGCAGTGCCGAATGTCCTAGGTTAAAATCCGGCTGCTGGCAGATTTTATTTAATTTGTTAGCTGCCGGGTGTGAATTCTCTGTGATTCATAACTCTCCTGGGGCTCCCCAGCGTCTATCAAGTGAGTACTTCAATTAGGGGAGGAAATTTGGCGATTGAGCGTGATCTAGGAGACAAATCTTCTACCTGCACTACAGTTGTCCAAAATATGGTACAGTGCATACCATGTACTGAGCCCTAGAGCACTTCATGGTCTGTAGTGGTACAGGTTTTTTTTTTATAATATAAGTGCTGTACATAAACCATAAACTTCAGGCAGTTAATTTATAGTACTTATTGGTTTTATTTCAACCTTTTCATTGGTGCGTTGTTTGTCAGAATTTTAATAATTTCACCATGATTGTACTTTGTTTTTGACTTCTCGCAAAGCTAATTTAAATTATTATAACAAACGCGCGTACTTAGCATGGTCTTTGGAAATTTTGGCATTACCAACTCTCTTTCCGATAGTTAAAAAATATTCGCTGATGAAAGGTTTGGAATCCTTTACTTGTGTTCACAATTTTGCTTAAATCTTTATACTTCGTAAATACTATAAAATAATAATTTTCAATGGCTTTTAACAATTCTTTTTCTATTGCTAGTTGATTTAGCAATAATGTTTACTGATATCATTGGCTTCCTTTATCGATTTACGAATAAACAGCAAAATCGTCTTTATAATCGATCGAGCATGAAAACAAACCCCAAATAATCTTTATCGCTGCATTGCTGTGGGGAGAAAATCCCCATCGAACTTTTAAATCTATTGGGTCCCGAGAGAGAAAATTCGATTATATCGTTCTCACAAAAGGAAAAAAACTCGAAAAAAAGAAGGAAAAAAAGGGTAAAACAGGACAGGTGAGGTTTGAGTGGTAAATTGTGAAGTGAATGGAATGCATTAGTGAGCCAGTGAGAATCACTAATGACTATCCTTCCTACATCGCCTATCAATCCATCATCTCTTTTAATCTCTTCCCGCCAAAAATAAAAGGCTCGCCAAAAATAAAAGACCGCTAAAATAAAATACCCGCCAAAATTGAGCTCCGTCTTTTACCGTTTAGGTTTCTGGGCTGATGTAGTTTGCTTCGGGTAAACATCGCCTCTCCTTCGCAAGTACCCACTGACCTATCGATCTCTTACAGTTATTTCTGTCAACTTTTTATCATTTTATTCACAAGAATTAACTCTAAAAAATATTATTTAAAAAAATTAATTAATCCCTTAATTTGAAAAGTTAAGACATTAAACGTAAAAAATGGCAACCTTAAAAGTAAATGTTTCTTTTGAACACACTCACAAACACACGCTTTGAGAGAAAATGAGGTATTCATAAGGGAACCGAGTCTGAACGTTTTGCAAAATGTTCATAGTTTCAAAATAATTATTTGATTAACAATGTATATGGCGCATTGTTTTATATTTATTTACCCTTTTTTATTTTGCAATTATTATTATTATTTTAATGGAGGGTCCAGTACATAGGGTGTTTGGTTATCTGTCTGTGGGTTTCGAGACTGACTGATCGGCGGATTAATTAATTACTCTCTCTGAATCGATTCTGTCATAGAAAGTAGGTACCTTTAATTGTAAGGAAGAACTTGGCTATTGGGCTTAACTCTGCCAAACCCTACTCGGCCATCCCTTGGAAACAATACCTGTTCTAAAACCAATGAAATTAGTAAGTTAAGATGTACCGGTTCTTAAAAAATAGTTTTCGTTCTTCGTAGGTTGCTATCCATCACAGATATTTTTTACGACCTAAAGGAGTTTAGATGCTTCAGGGTGGATAATAGTATTTTATCATAAAGGCATCGAAAGTATTTCGAGGACCAGTTTCTCAATAGCCAGTCAGTTATAATAATAATATTATTATCATAATTGACTTATTTTTGTTTGATCCATTTATTTACTTGCTATGTATCGTTCCGGGCTATATTATTAAAAGAATATAAGTTGACAAAATTAAAAAAAAAAACGGTTATAAGAACTAGGTCACTCAGGCAGGTTGCAAGACCCTTGGGTGAGGGTGTTCAAGATAGAGAAACGCCAAGACGCGGGGAAGACGTACCTCACAAGGAACTCTAAATGAACCCTAATATACCAAATAAGTTTTAGTTTATTATATGGAAGAATTTCATAACAATACTCTTTTTATAGGAAACATTGATCGTATTTCTCAATTTATGCAATAATATTCTCCAAAATAATACCTATAAATCATATTTGTTTAATGATTGTACTGTTATATAACTCCTTTTTCACCATTCATTCATTATTACATGAGCAATGTAATTATTAAGGCATTAAGTTGACTGATTAGGTATATTGGAACTGTTTCATGGAGATCGGTTGTGCAGGGAGGCGATTTGTCCTAAATCACGCTCAACCGCCAGATTTTGCTCCCTTATTTTATTTTGGGCACCCACTTGGCATGAGCAGGGTGACCCCCAGGAGGGCCCTAAATCCCATATGATCCATCTCAAGCTGCTAACAGACTAAATAAAAGGCTTGCCAACAGGATTTGAACAAGGATTTTTGTATGGAACTCAGTGATCTACCACTGGGTCACTCCGTCCCCAAAAAACTTAAAATAAATAATAAGTTGAGTGAGTAATCATAAATGATTCCTGGTATATCAAAATACAGAGAATAAATAAATAGAACATTTAATACCCCTAAACATAGCCTAATCATCTACATCCCTTGCAAACTTATATATAAAAAATGTTATATGTCTAAATAACTTTGAATTTGAACATAATTGCCTATTAACTAGCGGTTATTTTACATCCCCATTAGAAGTTTATGCGTTATTATAATGATTCGATAATCGAATTAACAATCCGGTCCTGTTTCATATGTTCCCATAATCCTCCGCTCCTCCTATTTCAGATGGAAGTGCCTAATTGGAAGTCACATCCGTCGAGCGCGGAAGTCGACACACTGCTGCCAATTAGTATCCATTCTGCGCAGGTTAACCACCTTTTAAAACTTGAACCACGCCTTCGACTTCCTTGTACATCCGCGTCTAAGATTACCCCCTTCCACCAGCAAGGTTAATTGGACTTGTGCCGTAACTTGGTCTTGCCATCAGTCGATAAGGCAATGCTGTAATTTTGCAGTTGTTAGTATAACCGATGTAGTACAAGCGGGTTCCTGAGAGGTTCTACCATCTAGGATTGGAAATCAGAAAGTTCAATAAAACGAAGTTGAAAGGGTTTAATGTGGAATATATTTAGCTTCGCTTTGGAAAAAACACAAAGTAAAAGTGGCCCATAAAAAAAAAAAATAACTTCAGGAATAAAAATTGTACCGAAATTACAATATTTTTCCTATTTCCAACATTTGTAGGTGAACAAAAACTTAAGTTTTTTTTTTTTTTTTTATTCATTGAAATTTACAACTATATTATACTATATTAAAATGAATAGTACATATTGGCATGAATAAAGACAAATAGAAAAATTACACTGTGGTAGTATTAAAAAATTGAACTTAGAAGGTCAAGAGGCCATCTTTTCAGATGCCTCTGATGATTTTCAGAAATTAAAGGGGTTTCTTGGTTTGAAACTAGTAGGTTTGAGTGGGATTAAAGCTTTTCGTGAAAAGATTGATCTAGGATTCGGGCTAAATCGGCAACAAATGGGACATATAGGTCATTATGGATTACTTTGTTCTGAACTAAGTAACGACCACTCAGCATTTTACGGAGGATTTTGGATTGTAAAGATTGATAATTCGATGGCTTAGTGGAGCCCCAAAGCTCTAATCCGTAAGTCTAGATGGGTCTAATGATTTTCATGTATATGAGTCCCTTGTAAATAATTGGGAGCTTACAGTGTTTGTCTAGTAAATGTTGAAGTAGCCTGAAACGGCGAGCTGTTGATTTCAAGTTGAATGAGGATTCCAACTTAACCGTTTGTTAAGGTGTAGTCTTAAGTACATGTGTCATCCGCATACATGGGAAGGATAGTATTAGGATGAGTTGGGATGTAAGCTGTATAAACTGTGTAGAGTAGATTGGGTCGAGCCTTGAGGAACACCCGTAGATTGAGGATAGAGGGATGAGTAGACATTATTATGATTAACTGGAAATGGGAGGAAGGGTAATTTGAAGGAGAACATTTAACTCTGCTTCTATATATGTTCATGGTGAGTTGGATTCTTGATCTCAGTATGTAGTTGAAAAGTTTTAGAAAATGAATTGGCCGAATAACTGTGCTTTTTGTTCGTCAGATCTTGTCCAGTCGTTGGATTCTATAAGGAATGGATGGTTATCTTTGAATCTTTGAAAATAAGTTTCTTTTTGGTGGTCACCCGTTATGTTTTGTCGGAAGTCGTTAGATTTTCTATTAGTTTCTATAACTTATGAATTTTGAATTTTCTAATTTCCGCTTGTAGTTGATTACTCAATGTTTGATGAGCAATATTGAATTCGCTTGAATGTTGTGATTGAAAGGGAAAGGATTTGGTTGTTGTAGCAGTAATTTGACCCGTAAAAGTGTAAGGTGGGGAGGGCTTTTCTGATTTGGAGGTTGAGGGTTGGGGATGGCTGTCTTGGGCTAGGATATGGGTTCCCTAGTCTTAGAAAATTTAAGGTAAATCGTAAGAAACGTTTCGATTAGCATGTCAGGTCTTCATCAAGGACATCCAAACTTATTGGTACATTAGAGACAGAAACATTATCACATAATCCAACAATGAGACGGTAACGTCTCTGGAGCAGGATTCACATATCACACATTTCGGTGGTTTCCGAAAGAAGGCTACCATATGTGTCAAATGGCATTTGAATACTTTCTTAAATAAATACTTTTATTATTTTTACGAGGGTTTGCGATAATCGTAATTTGAATCTTTTTAACTGCCACTCTGAAGAGATGATTTGACGAACATTGTTGAAACTCGTCTTCTTCCTATACTACGCTTTCCTAAGGTTTTCTCCTGAATGACTGAATGACATGAAACACTTGAATCTCGTCCCTCTCATAATGAATCTCTAAATATAATATATCCCTCTCATAAGTATTTTAGCTATGTTTAGTTCTTTAAGACTGATTGATCAAGATAATTTTTTTTTCAGGTAGTTTACTCCCACATTGGAGCATTTAAATCAATCCATGGGCGTTATATTCTTCAAAATATTAGCCTTGTGTCCTTCTCTTCTATTCCCAAAACTTCTTCTTTCTTTCAGACCTGGCTGCTCTTTCTTCATCCGTAATGGTGTATTGTTTCCGTGCAGCTGTATGATCAAGTTTAAAAAGAAATAATAAATATAAAATTATACCAAAATATTTTCAAGAACTTTTTTTTTACTATATTTCCTTTTCTTTAGAGCTAAAGAACCACAAACTAATTAATACAAGTGATACAATTGGCTATCTCCAAGAGAATGGTTTAGGTTCTCCTTGTTGTTACCCAAGGATCTATGAGGTCGCCGATCGGATCCTCTTGGGCTAATCGCCTTCACCCCTCCTACCCTTTCCTTACCATTCCCCTCCCGTCCTGCCCCCTCCCTAAGGTCCACTAATGTCCTCCTCCAATCCCTCTTAGCCGAGGAGGATAATGTGATGGAACCTCTCTCCTCCTGATGGAATCCAACAGGTGAACGATCTAGTTATAAATTATTAATTACTCTGATTTATTATGGGTCCTTCTGGTTAGTATTTATGAAATTAGCAGAAACTATATATTTATGTAAATATATCTATATATATGTGACATAAATCTTGAAAAAAATATTGTGTTCTTAATTATATTTATTAAAAAGTTTGATGACATGACAAAAAAAATATCCATGTAAAGAGTATAGCAGAATAAAGTGAGTATATTAAAAAGTTATGTTATATAGTAAAGTTTAATGATATAACTATATCTTCAGCCTCGGCGAATTAGTGGCTAATTCGAATTTTGACTGTATTGAAGGAAGCGGAGTCGTGTAATTCTTATTATTTTAGCTTTTAGCTTAGGACGGTTTTGTTACATAAGTAAAAAATCTTTTTCAAGCCAATGCCGGACTTAGCCTCTCATTCACTTCGGAAATAACACGATTCTACTTCCCTAAGTACAAGAAACTGATTTTAGAGAAAACTCGGGGCTTACAGGTATAATTAATTAAAATATATAATAACAATAAATAATAAGTTATTAGGATGAGTGAGGTGAAAAAGGTTAGTTGCATTGAAAACAGTAATTTCGAATAAACCCTGGGACTCATGCCAAATTTGCATCTAAAAAAATATTGGTTTCTGCGTGGTTGTCAATGGCAGGAATGCTTCATTTATCCTTTCTACCCAGAGGTGAAACTCCAGGGATATAGACATAATGCCACAAAGCACATACAAAAAACATCCTGCATGGGTTAATCATGTTTCCGTGAAGAACCTAAAGAACTGGGTCGCGAAGTCCTCCAAACTTATCACCGACAAATTCCCATCTGTTCAGAAATTTGGAATACATTCTTAAGGCTAAAATATTTGGAATTATTACCAAGTCTAAAACAATTTTAGAATTTATTCTCAACATTTTCGCAGCAGCACCCTGAATGTTTCATTTCTGAGATTTAATCTTTGATAACACGTTGGGAAAAAAATAAAAGAAAATGAGTGTGAATATTAAGAATAGAAATGTTTCATAAAGTTGTTTTACTAAATTATATTTCCTTTGAAAATATTATTTTCAATCGAAACCATGTTAGTGTTATTTGGGAATAGTAGAAACATCGTGAAGGAGTTTATATACAAATAATATGTTAAATCTGGAAATATTATAATATAAATGGAATATCATTATTATTTATTCGATCTCACTAAAATTGTAATAATCATGCGGAATATTACTGCTGATAACTGGAAGGATATACGTAGTCGTGAATATTTCAGATAAGGAAGGAGATAAGGGAAAGGGCCGGACTCGAATATGGCCCTCCCGGGCTTAGGGCCAAATTTATTTCTGTCCAGTCGATCCTCGGCTCTTAGGGCTTCCACCTCGCCTCTGGATCTTAGTGGCAATGAGGATGAAGTATATAAATATCACTTTCATTCATATAGTTGTTAGTTACAATATCATTCCATTATCCTACATCGAAAACAAACATCGAAGTATTTAAATTATATAAACATTAGCCACAGATTACCAAAAGAAATCCGGCACAAAGGAAGATCAGGGAAGCATAATGAAGAAATATATAAATTGTACTCATAAACCACATTTTCGTGGCCTTGAATTATTTTCTTATTTCATGGAAATATAGCTCCTTTTCATTCTTCTATTAATAGTCATGGCAGTCTTAGTCATACCTTAATAAATTTATGATTTTGTTCTTGTTAGTTATAATGAAAAAGGGAATAATAAATTCGCAAAATCTGTTGATACGTTCCCTGTTCCCATTATTATTCTTAAAATTGAAGGTTGGAAAGACTGTTAACCCGATATTATTTAAAGTTACATCAACGCAAAATGAATTTTCATTCAAATTTCAACATGAGTAAGAATTGACGTTTCTGAAATACAAACTAAATCATTTTTACTAAACCTTTGTTTGTCATAAAGATCCATCATATATATTGCTATGTTTCTACTCTTAAATATATCTTGAATATATATTGATATTTGGGATGCCAGAGTCTCATTTAGGATGAGTACTCAAATTAATATTTATATTCCTTAAGCTTAATTGGGTTCCTTTCCAAAGGTCTATTCCTGTGTTTACCAATTTACTTATCTATTATACCTTCAATATATTATTTATAAATACATAGTGCATCTGGGGTATGTAAGCACCAAGAGAATTACAATAAGGATTGTTTATTTATTCAATTTCAGATTAGGTTATGATTCAGATTTTAAATATATAAATAGGATTGCCATATATTACATTACAGGAAATAAATTAAACTTATCTGCGGATTGGTTTACAGGTCGGTCGGTCTTCTTCCTTGACATCTCCGCCCGCTTCGCTCGGCCGCTCTTCTCTCTCGGGTTGCCCGTCCTTCTTCTTTCCGGCCTCGTCTCCCGACTACCTTCCTGCTCTGTGTCTATCTCTCGTGTGCCTTCTCCAGCCTCGTTTTACAAAAGTTTTCTTCTCTCCCCCTCACCTTCCTTCTCCACCATCTTGGACCATAAAACTCCATAAGGGACCCAAAAGGTCAGTTCTTTGTCCCAAACATATTCCCTTTCATGTGTCCCGACATGACACATTTTCTCCGCTCAGCATCCCTTTCATGGTGCCGCCCGCATCAGTACATAGCATTATATATGTGATATAAATAGTTAACCTATATATATTTGTATATATATACATGACTTATATACTTCCAGGAACAAAACATAAAAAAAGGGAAAATTTAGGATGAAATGGCTCGTACGATATCTGGGCACTTGACTGTATAGCCATCTTGAACCTCTATTTATATATATAGTGTTTACATATTAACTTACAATCGCCAGCTTATTCTTAAAGACTATGCGATCACCAGTCTTGTCTTAGCTCCTTCCTGCCAGTTTACGAACACCCCCGTAAACACAAAACAAAAAAAATGAAGAGAGAGAACACAACAACAAAAATTTCAAATTATTTGAATCTTATTCTACTTACATAAAAATAAATATAAAAGATCTTACTACTATCTTAATCTACATAAATATCATTCGTAATTAACAAAAATATTTCTAAACAAATAAGTTACTTTACAAAAACTATACATAAGAGAAATGAAAATACACTGTTCCACTACACCTCTAAAATAAGCTCCAAAAGTACTTCAGATAAAATAGTTAATTTAATAAATAATTTAAGAATATACAAAAAAAAATGCTTCATTAGCAATAACATTAAATACCGAAATAAAGCTTACGGTTACGGGCTGACTTCCCGAGCTGGAATCTTGAGCTGTTCGATATGAACTGTCCTATGTTTTCTGGGCTCAGCCATATCTAAACAGTGACTAAGTTATTTTCTCTAATGGTATTCACTCTGAATGGCCCCTCGTAACGCAAAACCTCCATTGCACGGTTCGACACAATTTTCTTGTACACGATGGTACCTATCCTGATCATGGCCGTGATATCTTTTACTCCCAGGTTTTCTCGCGCGACTCTCTTGCACTTTTCCGTGGCCATCCCTTCGTGTGCTTTTCCCCATATACTCTCGAGCTCTATTCTATTGCCGATCAATCGTCCAGCCATGCCCTTTTTAACTTCATCCGTTCGAGCGCGTTGGTCTCTTCTGCAAACCTGTCCGCCTCCCTCGCTTCGCCATCTTGAACGTCTATATATATATATATATATATATATATATATATATATATATAGTTAAATGTTGACTTTATGCAAACGAGTTTTTAAAAAAATGAACTTTATTTTAAATGACAATACAGAAAGAATGATATAATAAACTAATGATAACAATATTTAAACGGGCATAATGACGGCCTGGAGCGGAATCAACTAGACTGGACTGGCTATTGCACCTTTGTTCTATGCCGTTATAAAGGATCAGCAAGTAGCCGATGAGAGTTCCTAGAACTGCACATCTGTGTCACTTATAACTATATATATATAGTGCTTACGTATTAACAGCTTTTATAATGGCCAGCTTGATCTTAAAGACTATACGATCATCAGTCTTATCTTAACTTATATATATATATATATATATATATATATATATATATATATATATATATAAAACGCGTTGCAGGGGCTATTGTAATAGCTTTAAAAAAATATTACGTTAAAATTTTAATTTTAAAGAAACAATGAATGAATGGAAAAAATGAATTAAATAGATTTTTTATTTTACATTCTATTCATCTTATATCTAAGTACAGTATATAATAAATAAATAATATACAATAATAATATACGAAATTTCTACCTGATAAAATATAAACATTAGATTAATTAATGAGGTATATCATGGTTGACTTTTAATTATGGCCAATAATATTTTTTAAATTATAACTATTTATTTCGATTTAATTGAGTGCTAATTAAAGCACAATATTTTTTTTTACCTGCCCTTTGCTAATACAAATAGATTACATGGTTTACTAACACGTGAATATGCAAAATATAATTGTCCATGGGAGAAACATGGATGTTCTAGGTCCAATCCGCAAATGGACATTGTCTGGCCTTGAGACTTGTTGATGGTCATAACAAATGCCAAGCTTATATAAAATTGAAGTCTTTTGAACGGTATTATGGATTCTGATGGTATCATTGGGGTACGTGGCTGCAGGACGACTTATCCTTTAAAGATTCCAGCCAACATTGCTGCTTCAATAACATTCCCGGGGGTATTTTTGATGACCAAAGGTGTATGATTCCATAATTGGTGGATTAAAATTACACATAATCAATAACAGTGGCCGACACATATTACTTAGGGGGTATGAAAAATAGTTTACATCCTATTCTCAGACCTATTGAATATAGACAAAATATTTCATAAGAATCAGTCAAGTCGTTTCGGAGGAGTTTTGTTACAATAAATACATATATATTGTGTGTGTGTGTTTTTTTTTTTGTTTTTTTTTACGGGGGTAGGTGGAAATCTTCAAAAGACACGGATAGGCCCGTACCTATCCGTATTGTGGGATTTTTACCCACTAAAACCAGCTCCCTACACCTGTTTCCCACCCTCCACGGGACCACCGTTAGGCATTACTTCATGGAGGGGGAGTGGCTGTGTGCCGCCTCATTGTGCTAGGCTACCTCTGCTCTAGGCACGCCTCTCCTTCTCTTCCTTCCTTAGCTTCTTGATGACCTCTACGGCCAGGCGCTGGCCAGCTGTCCAGTACTCCTGTGAAAGCAGCATCAGGCTAACGATATTGTCGGCTGTCGCTGCTGAGCCACAGACTCCTTTAAAATCATTCCGTTCTTCTTGAAAACGGGGACAGCTGAAGAATACATGTTCCACCGTCTCCTCTATTGTTGGGCAGCTTGGACATTCTGCTGTATTGTCCAGCTTAAACCGCAATTGGTATGCTCTGAAGCAGCCATGTCCTGTAAGCATCTGGGTTAGGTAGTAGTCTACTTCCCCGTGGCTCCTATCCATCCAGGGTTCGATGCGAGGAACCAGCCTATGGGTCCACCTCCCGTTCGTGGCCATATCCCAGCGTTGTTGCCACTTCTCAATGGTCATCTTCCTTTCCTCAGTTCTGGGGATGCGAGCAACTCTTTTATACCAACGCTGTCTCTCTTCTGCGATCAGTTCTATTGGTGGCATCCTGGCCACTACACATGCAGCTTCGTAAGAGACAGTGCGAAACGCACTGATTACTCTCAGGGCACTTCGACGATAAATGGACATCATTGGTCTCCTGTAAGCCAGTGTGTCCAAGGCACCATTCCATATCGGGGCTGAGTAGAGAAGGATGGATGAGGTGACACTCGATAATAATAGTCTTCGACTGTTTCTAGGCCCACCTATGTTGGGCATTAGTCGAGCCAGATCAGTCGAGCGATAAAGCTCTTGCTGCTTTATCGCATACTCGCTGGATATGCTCCTTGAACCGAAGCCTTTCATCGATTATTACTCCGAGATATCTCAGCGAGGGCTGGGACTGGATCTCTTGTCTGCCCACTCTCAGGGTTATTTCTTCCCTCCTTTTGCGGCTACTAATAAGAAGAGCCTCTGTTTTCTTGTCTGCAAGCTGCAATCACGGATTAGTGAGATACTCTGGTTGGCCTTCAGGGCCACTTCATCTTTGTATTTGGCCTCAATTACCACTGCAACGTCGTCAGCAAAACCCACTGTCTTGGCACCCTCTGGTAGGCCAAGCCTGAGGATCCTGTCATACATGATGTTCCACAGGACAGGCCCAAGCACTGAACCCTGGGGTACTCCGCCAGACACCTTGAAGCTTTTGGGACCGTCCTCCGTTGAATATATTAGGGTCCTGTCCGTAAAATAATCAGTGATAATGTCCCGGATGTACATGGGGACACCCATTTTCTGCAAAGCGTTCAGAATACAGCTCCATCTCGCCGAATTGAAGGCGTTTCTTACATCCAGTGTAATGACGGCGCAATAACATTTTGCACCTCTTCTCCATCTCTTTCCTGCAATAGCCTTCTCGGCAGTTTCTATTACCATGGTAATAGCGTCCAGCGTAGATCTCGCTTTCCGGAATCCGAATTGAGTCCTTGACAACCCTCCTGCTCCTTCGGTGGTCTCTTGGATCCTACTGGCTATTATTTTCTCCAAAGCCTTCCCAGCTGTGTCCAACAAACATATTGGTCGATATGTGGTAGGATCCGATGGGTTTCCCTTGCTTTTCGGGATCAGCACAAGGCGCTGCCTTTTCCATGATCGCGGGAATGATCCCTCTCTTAGGCAGGAGCTGAAGACTTCCTGAAATAGGTTTGGTCTGGTCTCCATTGCCGCCATTAGTGCCACGTTCGGAATGCCATCCAGACCTGGAGCTTTTTTAGTCTTAAGGCTAGTGCTGACATCCCTGAGCTCCTCAGCTGTCACGGTCGGTGCGTCAGTTGGCTGCAGCTTTTCTGAGTACACTAATTCCTCTTGTTCTGGGAACAGAGTGGCAACGATCTTCTCCACCGTCACCGGGCACGTAGGCGATCTCGTAGAGCTTCCCTTCAGCTTCTTCATGACGGATCTGTAAGGCCTACCCCATGGATCCTCGTCCACCCCCTCGCATAGTTCCTTCCAGGACTGCTTCTTGCTCTTCTTTATTGCACGGCGGAGCTCACGCCTCGCAGCTTTGAATTCCTCCCGTAGCGTTTGGAACTGGGGGCTACCTCTTGCTCGCTGATACCTTCTTCTGATTGCGTGGCAACGTGTGCGACAGTCAGCGATATGATTGTGTGTGTGTGTGTGTGTGTGTGTGTGTAAAATAGGTAGGCAATGTAGACTTAATACCTACCAGTGAAGTACAAGCTTTCTATAACGTATGATTTATAATATTTTGTTTAAACTTCCAAATGTCTGAAAGCTTGTACTTAACTCGTAGACTTAATATACATTATTACTCCTACATAGCCTATCTATTTATAAACTATTTTACATATATAAATGTCAAAATTGTATATATTCTTAGTGAAAATAAAAATGTTCACCTCACTACCGTGAGTCTCGCTTGTTTTTAAATGCTCATTCCAAAACTTGTATGTGTTAAACATAAACAATTTTAATTATTCTCAAGGATTTTGTTTTAGGATTATTATTCTTATTTTGTTACAGGATTATTATTCTTCTTTATATGATTATTATTCTCAAGGATTTAATAATTCATATCCCAAGTATTAAATACTAAAATTTCTTATTTTTAAATAGAGGATGTTCCTGAGGAAATAACCATTTTCAAGAGATTTAAATATTTATGATATAAGGTTTTCAAACAGAATTTGTGATAAGATGAACAAGTATTACACCCCATGTATAAAATATTTACCCGCCTAAAATCTGAAGTGGCATACGAAATTAATTGCCTGCTTTGTCTAAACATAAACGTCGTTGAGACATCACAACTTTTTCTAGCAAAGAATGTTTTACAACTGCGTTACAACTTTAGTAATGGTGTCAATAGCATAGCAATGCGTTCGATAATATTTTACAAAATATAAATTTTCATTACATTACATTAATTATATAGTATACAATTAAATATACTAATTATCAAATATTGAAAAAAAGTTTGATTAAAGAACAAAGGAATAGTTAAACAAATCAAGGCGTTTGTGGTCATTTGTACCGAACTGATGATTCTGTTAAATACTTCAATGTTTAAACAATATGAGACCTGAATTTGTCATCAGATATTAATTAGTTTTAAGATTAAAAATTCGGATTTTCCGAGCCATTTTTTTTTTTACCTTACGCCTCCTACTGGAGTGCCCATTCAAATTCAACGCTGTCAACTAATTGCAAACTATTTTAAACCACTCAAGGTATCTCGATTAAATGACTAACTTGCCTCAGACTATTTTCTAAGGAGCTAAATTTACAAAATCACTATTCGCTTTAGAAAATTCTATTCTAAATCTCGAGATGTACTTTGACGAGGGACGTGTCCACAATCTACCGCCTCGTTCCCAGCGTCGAGCTCACCACCCAGCCAACACCCCTACTTACTTTCGAGCTCAACCTCCTCATCCATATCCACTCCAAGAACATAATCTCACCTACATATATTCCATCGTATCTTCCTTCCTGATAGACCTACAACAAACTATGAAACCGCTGATAACCCTCCTCACTAGACTCCTCACAGAAATTCAATTTAACTTCCCGCGATGAATGTGAAGACAACACTTCCCACGCCGGTTCTTGCATCCTTATCCATAAATCCATTCCACATTCCCTTATTCCCTCTACTCTAGATGAGGCTATCCAAGCCACCTCTATCATCATATCAACTCGTCCCTTCCATCTTACATTATCAGCTGTCCTATATAAACAGAAGCCGGAGAAGAGAACAGAATACGGCCGTGACCGTGAAGTCAAGAGTAAGTAGCTGATAAGATCTCCTAGAGGATCAACCGATTACTATGTTGTTATTCATTTATTAATTGTCAATTATAAACCACTCACCTCACTTTTAGGTTAATGTAAAAATGATTCATGGGTTATAAACTCAATGTTTATTGAGTTTCACTAGAAGATGTTTAGTAATAACGGGCTGAGAACGTAACAAGCACGGAGCGAAACTACAATGGAACTTCAGTTGCGGCCATGACTCAGCAAATGTGTAAATTTTTTTTAATCGTCTATGCCTTTTAGATCTCAAACATATGTCAACTTATATATATTTACACAATACTCTAATAGTGTTATAATAAAAAAAAAATAATTTTCAATACTACCTAGATTCTATTGGAATTCGAGCAGCTAACAGGTTTGTATTAAATCTTCAAGTTCGTTTTCATTGGAATTATTTAAATTATTACTTATATAATACTTACGAATTATTATCGCTCATTACGATCATTCAAAATATTAACGGTTTGCAACAGATTCTTGCAAGTTTAATTATAGCTATTTTTAATAAATCATAACAACCGAATTTCATACGATCATGAGGAAAACAATCAAATGGCCCTATTGCTCTAGTAATTCCGTAATTTTAATAATTTCCATTTTTAACTACAACAATTACTTCAATCAGCGGAAGTCGAAAGCAATATTAATATTAAATCAAAACAGTGATAATCTCTCAAACAATACGATCAATGAATACGGATTTAGCTGTTTAATTCGAAGCAGTTAATTCTAAGACTGATAACACGCCACTGCTCTGGATAATATGTGCTCAAAATAAATACAAAGTCTTTACTTTTTTAAAACTAAAATATGAAAAAAATCAATGTGAAACTTACGATATAATTATTTTAGTTTTCATATTTAAATATTATAACTTCATTGATTCCGTATCATAATTTCACGTATGTGTATGTTTAATGGAATACTTTATAATTTTAATTTTTTTCCACAATGTTATTTCTTTGTCTTCTCGTTACCGTCTTTTCTCTCTACTTAACTTCTTTGGGCGATGTTTTTTTCTTTTTTATCTTCCTTGATAAAGACCTAGAATGTATTTATATCTAGAAGGGCGGTTCCCAATAAGTTATATTGGTTATAATTTTATTGACCACATACTCGAATAACTTTCTAAATTTTTCATCACTTTTACGGTGGACCACATCATGAGTAGTCTTTTAGTTTGAATTATTTAGTTATGGTGAAACTGATCAACTCAAAAAAATTTAACAAAAGTAAATTTTTTCATTTATTTTTTCTCTGGTTGATGCAAGGATGCGGTTAATCGGGATTAGTCTGAAAGGCTCAGTTATAGCGATCCTAGGACTGAAAATCGATGATGTTTAAAATAGGAGACTGAATCAGACGTTCAAATATTTGTCGAGCGCTGAGAATTCTAAGGAGTGCTATTTGAATACTTGCCGTTCGACATTCTACTAAAGATATCTTCTTTATTGCAGTGAAGTTGGTTATAATACTATTTTAATACCAACGATTTATCACTATTGATCAAGGAATAGTTTAAATTCTTATATGAAATTTATATTTTTATTGATATGTTGCAATTAAAATAACAATATTTTTTTTTATGAAGTTTTGTTGTTCTGAAGACGAGAAAACAACTTTAAATCTCAAAACAATACAAATACTCCGTCTGCCAAAATAACAGAGATTTTACCAATATAATCATTAAAAGAAATCAAAATTCGCTGCATATTTAACTTTTCAGGCTTCCTAAAGCCACTGATATCATTGGTTTTCTTGCAGTAGTGTTGTCGAATATATTTGAGAACATTCACAGATTCTTTTCTCACGACCTCCGAGCAGGCCTCCAAGGATTTCAATCTATAAAGGTTTTGATGAGGCGAGACGATGAGGACGTACTACGCCCCACGGAAGGCTTGCTCCTGTTTACGGACCATACCGTAAATATTGAAAAGTTAAGACAACTTAAAACTGCCGGACACGTCAGGTTTCACCCAGTAGTATTCAAAGAGCATCGAGGGCCCACTCAATGTTACCAATGCCAAAAGTTTGGCCACACCGCCAAATACTGTGGCCGAACGGCGTATTGCGCATGGTGCTGTCAGCACCACCTGCTCAGCCAATGCCCATTGAGAGTGGAGAAGGCGCCCGCCAGATGCCAGAATTGTAAGGGGAACCATCCGGCGTTCTCGAAGGAGTGCCCAGTGAGGAAAGAACTGATGGAGCAGAAGAGGAAGAAGACGGCAGCCAAAGGTGTGAGACAAGGAACGAGCTACTCATCTCTCCTAGGAGGAAGCCCAGCACAGCCGAGCCAATCAGGTGAGGGACCTCAACCCCACTCCTCTACCACCTCCCACCCCACTATTCATCCCCACCCTACCCCAACCCCCCACCCTCATCCCCACCCTACTCCTACCCCCCACCCTCATCCCCACCACAGCATACCCCCTGGAACGCAGTCTGCTCCCAGCGCATTCCAGCACCAGCCAGCACCAGGAACAGACCTCCATCAGCAGCCAGCCTCAAGATCTGAAGCCCTCCTAACAGCACTACTGGAGAAGATGCAAGTCATGATGGAGATGATGATGAAGATGGTCTCCATGGCATTCGACAACACCAGAAGACATGACTGAGCACCATGTCATCAGCTATAACGTCAGAGGTCTGCTTCCCAAGCTGGCTGAGATCGAGATTCTGCTGCAGCAACACCGGCCATCGGTAGTGGCGCTGACAGACATCATGCTGCCCGCCTCGAGACGCCTGTACATACGGGGGTACACTGTGTACCGGGAAGAATGTGCTCCGGGGATACAAGCGAGCGTCGCCATCCTGGTCAGAAATGATGTGCCCTCTAGGAGTATTCCTAACCCAGTGTGTCCGACCAATGGTACTCATATAGTCACAGTTGACGTACGGTTCAAGACCCGTTTCACGTTCAGCTGTGTCTATAGGAGACCAAGAGCCGTACACACAGCTACAAAGTCGTTACTAGCGCATGCTCAGACTGTGAGCCGATACGTAGTCCTAGGAGACTTCAACGCTAAGCACACCGCCTGGTTGTGCGCTGGTAACGACACACTGGGTATTGCCATCACTAAGACTAGGATGTGCGTCTTTCACCCCGGAGTGCATACTTTCCGGCATGCAGCCCGACCCGATTGGACCTCAACACTGGACCTTCTCCTTACCAGGGATCCGCACACCGTAACGGCTTGCACTGCGCTTCCGTTCGGACCGTCGGATCACCGGCCCGTGCTTTATACTTTCGGAGGTACCCCCGCAGCCCCGCCTGCGAGCAAGTACCTTTTGCACAAAGCCGACTGGAAAGGATACAGGGCCAGCGTTGGGGAGGACCTTCCCACGATCACTCACATGAGTACAGAGGTCGAGGTGGACAGGGCGGTGGAGGTCATCACCACTACCATACAAGCCGCGGCGGACCAGAGTATCCCGAAGTTCAGCCCACTCCCCAACGCCATCAGGAAACCTCCGAAACACATTCTGGCTCTTATCAAACAGCGTAATAACCTGAGGAATGTTTTTCAGCGCTCTCGTGACTACGGGCTAAAACCGGCCATCAATGCGATGACCCGGCAGATAGCCAGCCTCATGCGAGACTGGAAGACATCCCTCTGGCATGAGCAGCTGCGACGGACTCACGACGACCCTCGTCAGTTCTGGCGACTCGTCAAGACCCATGTAGCTAAGAGGAGAGGCGTTTTCATGTCCTCCGGAGGCAACCTGCTGACGCCCGGGGAACAGGCTGAACTTCTGGCTAAGTCTTACGAGGAGAGGGAGGCTACTCGGCTGTTAGACGCACCACAGATTCCCGAAGGACCGCTCCCGTGCCCCAACGAGAAAGCCATATTCTCCACCTTCGGCCAGCTTGAGTCGGTGCTACGACGTACTAAAGGTAACAAAGCCTCAGGAATGGATGACATTCCCTATGTAATGTTGAAGATGCTTCCTAGGAAGGGTAAAGCCTTTCTACTAAACATATTCAACACTTGCATGAGGATCTCATACTTTCCTGATGTGTGGAAACAAGCTGTCATAGTGCCGCTACTCAAGCCAGGGAAGAGTGGGGCTCTGCCGGAGCACTATCGGCCGATTAGCCTACTCTCTCACATGAGTAAGATCTTCGAGAGACTGGTCCACCATCACATGTCGAAGCACTGCAGAGAACACGAGATCATCCCGCCGGAGCAGACTGGGTTTCAGAGAGGAGTCGCCTGTGAACATCATCTGGCCAAACTGCAAGCGCACGCCATAGAGCATATGCATATGAACAGAGCTACGGCCTTCATCTCCTTGGACTGCACCCAAGCCTTTGACTGTGTGTCTCATGAGCTGTTACTCCGACGCTTGGAAGAGTTTAGTTTCCCCGCCTCGCTGTGCCGTTTGATCCGAAGCTATCTTAGCGGAAGGTCATACGTCGTACGAGTCGGCAGTGACTATTCGACTTCTAGCACCACCACCTGTGGAGTACCTCAAGGCTCTGTATTGGGACCGCTGATGTTTGTGATTTTCACAGCACCCGTGGTCGCAATACAGCATCCAGGAGCAGTGGTAGCAGCCTATGCCGATGATATAGGGATTTATGCCTCCAGCGTAAACGCCCCACATGCCCTTAAAAAGGCACAGACTGCGACACAGACTATAGTCAAGGAACTGAAACTGAATGGCATCAGGGTGAATCCGTCTAAGACGGGCGCCATCGTGATGTCATTCCAGACGAACCACAAGAAGGCTTTGCCTAAACTTTTTAACATAGACGGTGAAGACAGAAGTCTCTCTACTTCAATCCTCTACCTCGGTGTTCACTTTGATAGGCATTTAACCTTCTCAAAGCACGCCCTGGAGAGATTGAAGTTAGCCCGACTAAAATCGTATAGGCTCTACCATTTGCTAGTATCGCCGCAGCTCTCTCTCCGGTTAAAAATGCAAATATATAAATCTATAATTAGACCGACGATGCTCTATGGTGCCCCGCTTATGAGGCACCTCTTCAGAACCACGATAACCAAGCTCCAAGCATTACAGAACTCCATCCTTAGGAAAATAGTACGAGGCACATCGCTCGAGAGGGCACGTAACACCACGATCCGGGAGGAGCTTCGGCTCCCCTCGGTGCCTGAGTACATAGGTCGGCGGCACATCAAATTCTTTGATGGGCTGAAGGCCTGTGCGAACCCCCTCTTTAGGGATATTAAACCACCTCCCATACCCGGGAAATGGCAGGGCAGTGTCCCCTTGGTCGATGTGCTCTCAATGATCTAGGGATGGGGTGAGGACTCCCTTGTCCTTATCCTTATTTCCTTTTCCTTCTTCCTTCTTCCTCTTTCTTCTTCCAACTATTCCTAATCCCGCATAACGGTCCCTCCCCGTTTTGTATTATATAAAGCCAGCGGCCACGTGCCGGTTAGAGTATAAACCGCCATCAGCGGGCTCTGAACTTTGTAATACCTTAGAATACCGCAAGGTAAAAGAAGGATTTTTGTATAGTAGAATTATATTAGGTTGTAATTGTAAATAAATAAATAAATTATTATTGGAGGGATAGAAAAAAAAAAAAAAAAAAAAAAGATTCTTTTCTCCGCTACATGTGATATTAGTCCATCCTCCATTGCCAACTGGTTCCTGCTCTTCTTTGTTTTTTTCTCACTGAAATTCCTTTACGTGATTATTTGTTTAACAAATAGTATATCTCAAGGTAATATACTTGGCCCAATCCTATATACAGTTTAAACAGCTAATATCCCAACTCATCCTAATACTATCCTTACCATGCTGATGACACATGTGTATTATCAGTCAACACCAATCCAGTAATTGCATCCCAAAACCTCCAATTCCATACCACTGATCTTGAAGAATGGTGTCAAAACTAGAGAATTAAAATAAATTCTCAAAAATCGCATCAAATCACATTTATCTTACGTCGTAAATGACTTCCTGCCCTTCAGTATCCTTTAATAATATACCACTGGTGTCTGTAGAACAGATCCGATACTTAGGGTTGCATCTCGACAAACGATTAACATGGAATCATCATACAAGACTGAAAAGACAAGAAACCGCTCAAAACTGATAAACAAACGCTCTAAGCTACCAATTAAATACAAAAGACTCATCTACCTGACCATCTTACGACCTATTTGGATTTACGGAGTAGAGCATTGGAGCTCCAATAAGCCATCGAATTCCTCGATCCAAATCCTTCGTAAAATTCTCAATGCTCCTTATTTTGTTAAGAATAAAGTCATCCATAACGACCTCAATGTCCCATTTGTTGCTGATTTGGCCCGAACCCGGTATCTATCCTTTCATAACAAACTTCATTCCCACCCACACCCTCTAGTTTCAAACCTAGCTTGATCTTCAATTCCCGATAATCCTCTGGGGTGTCTGAATAGAAGATGGCCTCGTGACCTTCTTAGTTGGACTTGTGATTTGAGTACAACCAGTGGATGGTGAGTAGTTCTCTACTTGTCATTATCATGCCATTATGTATCACTCAGCCTATTTACTGGTTGTATTATTGCAATACAGTTGTAAATATCAATAAATAAATAAAAAAAATAAATAGTATATGCATATAATATTAATTTTATTCCTTAGCTTAGAAGTAGAGATTTTCAGGTATTGCTGTAGGCTTACAATGGAATTTACTATCTTACTTAATACATATTTGGATTCGAATAATACAAAACTAAATTTGATCTATATTATTTGAATTAAATTATAGAAATAACGTAGTGCCTCAAGACGTAACAAATAAAAAAAAAAATTTTAAATCATAACTAAAGTAATGATTTAATTTTTATTTTCTTATTCATAGTACTGAGATCATTTTTTAACTGAAAAAACTGTTCACTGTTCACTTATGGTTCACTGAAAAAAATAGCGTTATTCTCAAACTTGGGTGACGGTATTCCATTAAAAAAATAAATAATCATTAAACGATAGAAGAAATATTATTTAATTTTTTTAACTTATTCCCTTCTTCCGTTATATTTTTAACATCGAATTTAATTTACATATTAATTTTTTAAATAAATATTTTTTTAATATTTTATGCAACTAAGTTAATTTTGATGTAGAATTCAGTTATTAAAAATTGGAGTTTTAATAATACTATGATTTACAATGTTCTTAAATAGGATGTTCGTTAACTGTAAAATATGGGATTACTATGTCATTTACATGTTTATTTTCATTGAATATAATTGCATGTTTCTCAATCCTAGTAATCAATACAAGTTTACTTATTAACAAAAGCTACTGATTGTATAGATGTTTCTGTGGTGATATTGGATACTCAATTGTTACCATTTAAGCTACCTAAGGTTTGTTAATGTATAATAGTTCAACATTAAATTTGATATTAAAATCCCCTCCTCCGTATACTGACAATTTGTTAATTGATATTTTTTGTTTATATGTTTTATTTTATTTTTTTAAATTTTATTTCCCAAGGAGATGTCAGAATTGATTATTTCTTTTGACTTTCCTAGCCCTAATCAGAAACCGTCAAGACGATTTAAATAAAAATGTTCTACATAGTATGACAGATTCATCGTAAAACTCATCATCTAAAAGACCCACATAACGACGGAGTGTGAGAAGCGAGAAGACATTTGCGAAATCGGCTAAAGAGGGGAAGAGAGAAATATTATAAGGAAGAGGAAAGGATTCGGGAAAGGAAGGAAACACACATCAAAGGATTGGGCGCAAATATGTCCTCACCATAAATGGAAAATCTTGAAATAGCTCCGGTCCACTCTGGCTTTCTGTAACGCTATTAGGGTTTTCTATTTACGAGAAATATTTATATATTATAGTTACTCTATAACATTTGATATATATATATATATATATATATATATATATATATATATATATATATATTTTTTTTTTTTTTTCTGATGGCTCTACAGACATTGTAGCTCTTTGGCCGCCTTTACCAGCCTTCTCCACCTCTGTCTATCCAAGGCCGCTGATTTCCAATTTGCTACTAGCAGCTCCTCACCATCTTTGTTGACCCTGTCTATCCATCTGGTCTTTGGCCTCCCACGTGGTCTCTTGCCAACTATTGTGGCATTCATTGTTGCGTAGAGGCGTCCTGACGGATTGCTTCGAGCTACATGCCCCGCCCATCTCAACCTTCTTGATTTCATATCCTGAGATATCGCCTGACCAGTTTCTGTGAGCAATTCCTTATTGGTCCTTCTCCTCCAAGAGTGCAGACTCTCATCCCATACCGCTCCGGTTATCGTTCGAAGGATTTTCCTTTCGCATCTCTCTATTCTACTTTCCAAGGTGCCAGTGAGAGCCCACGTCTCACAGCCATATATCAGAATTGGCTTTATTATCGCATTATAAACCCTTAGTTTTAAGTTTCTAGAGATGCTTCGGGATTTCAATACTCTTGAAAGAGCGAAGAATGCTCTGTTTGTGCTTGTTACACGCTGGTCTATCTCAGTTAATTGTTCATTGGTTGAGGTTATTGTGGAGCCAAGATAATTAAAGTTATCCACTTTCGGGAACGATTTGCGATCCACGCAGATGCTTTTTCTGGGGTGGACTTTACGGCTCACTGTCATTTGGTTTTTCCTCATTTACCTGTAAGCCGATTTGGTCTGCTTCTCTCATCAGCGTCTTGGTGGCTGTTATATATATATATATATATATATATATATATATATATATATATATATATATATATATATATATATATATATTATTCCATTCCTACCAGTGATAAATTATTTTTTTTTTTATATTGATACTAATTACTTTTGCTTGTCTAGAGTGTTCACGGGTTTAAATGGGCAGATTTTAATTATCTATGTTCGCTGATAAGACCTGATAAATTATTTAAGTTAAATTGAAAATCTTACCTTGAGTGGATTAATTACTTTTATTAGCTATTAATAAAGCTTTTATAATTTCTTTGAATTTAAATATGGATCAACATCAGGAAATCAATAAATAAGGCAAAATTCATTTTGCTAACATTGATTTATTATTAGCCGCAATAGAAAGCAATAAAATAAACAAATTGATTTCAATTTAAAAACAGTATAATAAACAAATAAAAGAAATTGATCTAGAAAATTTACATGTATCAAATATTAAATATATTTACCTATTTCTTACTATCAAATCTCCTTATAATTAAGGTACAACTAACATAATATATCTATATAGCGCTTTTTAATTTATTTAATTTAATTTTAATGAGCTCTAAAAGAAATTGTATTTGTTGAAGTTATTCTGCAGAATATTGAAATCTAGTACTTGCATTTAATAGAAGAGGGGATCCCTTGCTGCGATGTTCTTGTATGAAGGTCTGAGATAGAGAGCGGTGGTAATTCTTGTTCGAAGGTTTGAAATAGAGTGGCATGTTTTATCTGGAAGGGATAGGAGAGAATGCCGACCTCTAGTGACATTATCCTAAGCTCTCCAATGATGTAAAATTTCGTCATTGAATTCTCCTGAATCTCCAGGAATAGGTATATCCTCCGGTCTTTGTTTCAAGGTTTATTATTAAATAATGACTATATTCTTCATAGAAAGAAGCATTTATAGAACTACTACGAGACCTGATGAAATTTTAATTTAATTGTTTAAAGCCAATGTGCTATACTTCAATATTTATGGGCTTAGGAAGCCTGGGTAGAATATTGAATTCAGTAGGAGTATGTATCTACATTATAATTTAAATAGTAGTATTTTATATGTTTGTTAATGACGTAACATATTCTGTTAAAGTTTAACATAATAACAAAACATTAAGATATGTCATTTGGAGTTATATTATATATACAACGTGTGTGTATGAGAGAGTATATTACTCAATGTGAGAATTACATGTTTCTTAATTCAATTGTTTATCATTAATTTTAAAATAACTATTTGATCGTTTCATATGACGGGATAAATGTTCGTTTTCAAGGGAAAGTTTATGTAGTAAAAAAACTTTATGAAATCAACAATTTTTTATTCTAAATACTTAACACCATTTTATAAACAATTTTTTCCAACTAGTTATCAAATTTTCAATAACATTACTAAAAATGCCTTTTTGACTTCTGAAATTTTACATGACTTTTACATGTATCATTTTCAAAAATTTTAACCTTCAGGAAGTCGTTCACAGAATTTTTGAACAGATTTTAATTTGTTGGAAATAAGTCTGGCGAATAAGGTAGGTGTTGGAGGACTTCCCAATTCAGCTCGTTTAGTTCTTAAATGTCTTTCGTGAAACATTCTCCTCTGGCATTGTGGTCTAAGAGAATAACCAAAAGAGGCCCCTTCCGATTAACCAATGCAGGTTGTTTCACCATCAATGAATTTATCAAAAATAAAACTATGATAATAATAATAGTCATAAAGTCGTTAAGAAAAATAATAATTACAACTACAAAAGATTCACCCTCAATAATCATTATCCCAAAACCACTAATAGCACTAATAATTTCAATATAAAACAAGATCCATCTTCCATAACAATAATCATGTAGACCCTAATAATTATTACCATTTAAAACAAGTCCAATCCTCCCTAACCATAATTCTATATGCACTAATAAGAATTAAAATTTAAGTAAAAATCCTCCTTAAGTAAAAAAATTCGTGGCCGAAACGCGACGAACGAATAAAATTTTAAATTGTCAGAATTGAGGGGCTCTATCTACAACTGAACTACCATCTGACTTCACCCAGAATCTAGTCTGACCACAGTATAACAGAAAATTCATACCTTCCGAATCTATCTAGCTTCTGATCAGTTCCCGATACTTCTCCAACCTGGACAGCTCATCTTCCTTCCGGTGGACATCGACCCTGCTCACCGAGAGTACCAGTTCTCAACTCTCAACTTTTCAGGGAAAACGATCGTGTATTTAAAGGCCCATTCCAGCTAGCTTATTCTTTAGGGGTAACATTTTTATCCCTGGATCCGGAAGGTGCTGCTACTGGTGGACAAAATTAGCAAAACATTCTTGAATTAAATGTAATTTTATTACATATTCGATCAACGTTGGGATAGAAATGAAAAAGTCCTGAGTCATATCCGGCCTCAATTCCCGAATCGGACCTATGAGTTGTTCGTTCAGCGCAGCTTGTACACAGATGAGAGTCTTTTAACAATTATTTAAATTTAATATACCTAATTTAACTTTACTTAGTTTGTTACAAAATTAATTGGCGAATGGTCAGTTCATTACAACACCCAATTCAGAACGCAGTGGCAGTATTCCTTGCAGGGGCTGCCGACTTTCTAGGTTTAAACACATAAAAAAAATTACACGATTTTTTAAAAAAAGAATTACGTGTTTCCATGGTCATATTTAATCTCATATTAAGCAATATTCATTCAATTGTGATTGTAAATATTGTAACAAAAGAGAGTTCGCACAAACATAGAAACATGGAACTAAACATAGATATAGTAAAACAACAGAAATAAAAACGGATAAGTCATATGAAAAGACCCGATATATATTTCATTATTGTAACTATTTCATCTTAGTTACTTACTATTCGAGAACTTATTTTGATTTATACCTGAAATATTTTCTATTCCATATAAATTATACAGCCAACCAATAGTTAATCAATATTAATTTGTTAATGCAATGACACTTGTAAATTAAAACAAATCATTCTACCAAGCTTTGTTTTGTGACAATGTCTGTAATTCGTAATGAACTTAGGATTGAATTTATCATTAAAATTCAATATATTTACAATTGTATTAAGATGCAAGAGTGGTTTTGAATTATAATTACAAAGAAGGAGGTAATTATTTATAATGAAGATCTTTAAGAAATAGCCATGCTCGTGAAGGCTTAGTTCATTTGATGGTCATTAACGAAATGTCCATTTTATAATCTTATTATTCATTAGGTTGGAAACTCTGTTTTCAAGAGGAATATTATTTGCATAGAAATAATTTATGGAAGGAGAATTAAAGAACCCAAAAAATAATTATAATTGGCTCATTGCCTCAAGAATTTGGATCTGATGACAATATTAAAAATAAGAAATAATAATTTACAGTATGTCTAGGTTTCAATTTATTTAAATGTATCTATTATGATCTTTCGTTTATTTTATGAACCGTTTAGATGTCATATGCAAGCTAATTCCGCCCTGTCTCTTCCTTTAAAGTTATATTTCAAGATAATTTATATATTTTTAAATATTTATATGATACCAGAGGTATTAGAAAATTATCGTTTTAGCAAAATGTCCGCCAATAGGCTCTATCCTACGCCGATTTCTTCCATGATGGCCATTCTTGCTACAAGAACCACATATAGCAGCCGCCTAAGTTGATCAACCTTAACTACATCTAAGGCACTAAACGGGTCTTGCGATTTTATGTTGTGGCGTCTTGTAATTGATTCGTCCAACTTTATTGGTTGCAAGATTCTCCTCAGAATGATTCTCTCAAACAACAGAAGCTGTTTCTCGTAAGGCTTTATAAGACCAATTCCATGTTTATTTTTTTTTTTCCTCCAAGATTATTTACGATGTATACAAATCACAAATATAATAAATAGATGCAATGCTGCTATATAAACTAAAAGCCTTTTATTACCTTTCGGTTATTACCTCTTTGTTAGAGCCATATTATAAGACTGGCGTGACCAGTATTTTATGCAGCATCAGTTTCGTATTCTTTCAGTTAAACTTGGTGATGAAATGTTTCTCCAGACTAAAATAACATCTAATGGCAGGATTGATTCTTCTTCTAACCTCCTAATATATGTCATTCTGAATATTGATCTTGGTACTCAATCACTCAAAGCTGTTCACTTGTAAGTGATTGGACCAACACACATTCGAATCTTTATTGGCCAGCTTTAAAGCAATACTAATTTTCTTCAGTATCGCTTTCTGGTATATATTCGGCATTCTCGTTATTGACACTAAGGCTCTGGATTTTCCCTTTCTATTCTATTGCAAGGAAAGCCACTTTCAGAGGTTTCTTAGGTCTTGCCAAGGTGTCGAGGTCATAGTAAGCAATGTCTACTATTTTTACGACTCAGTTAAACAGGATCCCATTTACCTGGATACCTGAGTTTTTTATGATATTTTCATCTCCAAGGCTATAAAGTAACTAGGCGAGAGCATCATCTTGTCTCATCCCTGTATCTATTCCGAATACCTCAGATAGATCTGACTCAATTTTATTTGGCACTCTGAATTTTCCTTCACATTCATTTTCACAAGACGTATCCGTTTAATCTCATCAGTTTCTTCGGAATATTTATTCGTCTGAGGCTTTATGCAGCTCAATTCTAGTCACTCTATCATAAGTTGATTTAAATTTCACGAAAAGATGGTATTGTTCTCCTTGTATTTTTTCGAATAACCTTTCTGGTCCACCTTAGACTCTCCCATTCTGAAAACCGCCTTATAATTTCCACGTTCTCTTTCTGCCTATGATGTGAGTCTTTCGATTGAAAGATCTATAAGCATAAGATATCAGAATGATTCCTTGGTAGTTATCACATTCCGTTCTGTCTCATTATTTATGAATGGACAAATTACGGAATTACTCTTATCCAAAGGCATCTTCTATTCCTCTTTCCAGATTGCCAGAAGGAGGTTGTGTAGAACTTTCTTGGACTCTTCTCCACTATATCTCAGAGGCTTTGGCAGGATGCCATCGTTTTTCGGAGCTTTCGTATAAGTATATTTGCTTAAATTTAGGAAATATTTCATACAATCTCCTGTAATATTTATCCGCAATATCTAATATATATATATATATATATATATATATATATATATATATATATATATATATATATATATTGATACTAAAATCGATCTTTCTCCAAGTTTTATAAAAAAAAATATATATATATATATATATATATATATATATATTTTTTTATTCTTAACATAGATCAGCGAGATTAACTAATAACCAAAAAAACTATTTTTTCAAATTAGCTATCTTCTTAGCGGGTTCTGGTTTGAGATTTAAATATTGATAATTGGAGTGCTACCGATGGGTAGCTTCTCCATGAGCGTTCTTTTTTTCATGTTATATTGTTCATATTAGCAGATTTACTTGTTGTAATATTATTATAGTTGTAAATATCAATAAATTAGGCTAAAAATTATTGATAAAAACATCCAGTTGTATTAATATAAATTAATTTTTACTTAGTAAAGAGCAAACAAGGCCTTGCTATATATATACTACCATTATTTGTGCACATACTTGTAATCTATAAAGGTGGTTAATAAACCAAGGTTCCATAATGGGCGTTATCAATAATTGAGCCGTTTATTTTGAAAGTGACCTAACTCCGTTTTTAAAATTTTTGCCTAACTCCATTCTTGATAAGAAAACATACATTATTCACTTAATAATTGTTAACATTTTAATTGGAACCATAAATTTAACAGCCTTAGATACACTTTAGCAGTATGACTCATTAGTATCCTATACGTATATTTTTAAATTCATCGAAACGCAAACCCTTAAATATTTGAAGATAAATGGAGGTAGGCCACTTTCAAAATAAACGGCTCAATTCATGGACTTAATATTGGTGCCATTATGGACCATTGCTAACATTCTGAAACATTTTAATAATTTTGATAATTAAATTATTAAAAAACATGTTCTGTATAGGAATAATATTGCTGTTAAGTGGAGATAATTTCGTTGGTACAATAATAATAATAATAGAACACTTAGCTCACCCGTAAGCTCGTTGCCGATACTACCGCTTCATTCACACTTCCATTCAAGGATTTCTACCAAAACTCAAACCAGTGAGGTCACTTTTAACTTAATCCTCCCATCTACTTCTTGGACAGCATACTGTCGGCTTACCTTTATTTTATTGTTTTTGGATTTTGTTCGTTACTGAAACCAATAATTTTACAATCTCATCTTCACGATACTTACTCTTCAAATATATTTTCTCTGCAATGCCTCCTGTAATTTTCAATCGATTTTTCGGATTGAATATCTTAAGCAACACCTTATTTTCGAATATTTTAAGAGTTGTTCATCCTTCAAAATTAGTGTTTACGGAACAGTTGGAGGGATTAGTTTTATAAATTTTAGTTTTTAAATTTTTAGACAAATGTGCAAGCTCAGTAATCTCGATACCGGAAAGTAACGAGCGTTTCCTTTAAAAGCGCCTTTATTTTTTGTGGATTTTTTTTCCGTATAGAAAACATTGTAAATATTTTCAAACCTAAAACATTTCTATTTTATTATTATTTTTTTTTATTTAGGGTGTTTATACTAATACTTACTTCAATTGTTAGATAAATTATTTCAGGTCCCGTCTTCCTCTTAGGAAGAAAGTAATTATAAATATGCATGTTGATTTATTCTGAATAGAGTTACACACAGATATTTTATTAAACTCCTCGTGTCAAGTCACAAACTAGTAGGTACTTACTGCTCAAAGGAGTAGCTATTTGAATATTATATAATGTGCTAGAAGTCGCTATTTTATATACAATCTGAATCTGAATACAACGCTATTTTCATTGTGCATTCAGAAGTGCTAACCAGTATCTCAGCTCGACAAGAGGCTGTAAAAGTTACTAGAATTCTCATGTCTGCTTTTTTTAATTAATATTTTTGTTATTGAATTTCAAAATTAAAATAATAACCGTTCTAGAGCTACAATCTGTATGAAAAAAAAGCTTTGTTGCACCCTGGTATCTATTTAGTGTGAAAATCAAAGGAAATATAAAAATGAAATCAGTCAACCCATCCGAGACATTGTGGTACAGAAACAATAACGTTCAACGTACTTGTTTTCTGAGCCCTTTAAGTACACTTATTCAGAAATTAAATAATAAAAAAAAAAGATTTAATTACAAATTTCAAAATGTTTTATGACAAAACTTGTTTTAGTTATCATCATTATCGAATGAGATAATTAAGAGTTCTCCTTTTAGAAATTGTATTATATCTAACAGCACATGTTTCTTGATTGAATTGCAGTTTGCCTTTTGCTCTATAATTTGTCCCTCTGAGGCTGATTCCGGGTTGAAGAGCTGTGACGAATCGATATAGGTCCACGGATTATGGCAGCTCGAAGTCAGCAGTGGGATGCAGTCCTTTACTTTTTCCTTTGAAGAACACTTAGATTTAACGTCTGGATTCTACAGTTTTTGTTGCAGTAGACTGATACATCCTCTTTTTCTTTTATGAAATTGAGCTTGTATTGGTTGCTTTATGATTTTCTTTAATCTCTTGAAGTTTTGAACATCATAAGTCATTTTTCGCCAACCATAAGTCATTATATCATTATATCGTTAATTTTACTATATCTATTAACCTATTATTACTGCAAATGATGACTATGCATTAGGAATGCTTACAAATATTAATTATATCTATAATTTTATTCACATTTAAATGTTTATTAATAATATGTGATTAGGTATCCTACTATAAATACTAACAATGTATATTAAATTGTTTATATTATAATTATTTATAATAAAGTATTGGCATCTATGTTTATTACGATACAATATTTAAATAATATTAGGTATTATTTACATTTTTGGTTTTATTGCCATTGCAATTTTACTGTTTGCAAGATAATGCTTGTTTTATTTATAATTATACAGAAAACATTACGGAGTAATTTCACCGAATTATTATAAATCGGTGCTAATAGGAACGGAGGTAAATTATTTAATTTAATTGCGATATTAAGTTATTCCTTTTCTCCCTCAAGACGGACCAGATCCGTTATCATCTCTATTTTGTAGCATTCATTCATAGTTATGTTAATGCAATCTTCGCTTTTTCTGCCTTTCTGATTCCATCCAGCGACGCCTAAGGTCCTCTTCATCATCTTGCATCCACCAATTCTTCTTTTGTCAATCATAATTGTATATAGGAGTTGCTGGGAGCAAGCATTCTTATTATATGGCCCAACCATTCTATTCGGTGAGACTTAATTGGATTTCGTGAGCATTCTTGTTCAAAAAATACTCCTCTATATTTGACCGAAGCCTCCCATTTATTGGTTAAGAATTTAAAAACCGGATAATAGATATCCTTGAAAACCTTCCATTTGAATTTTCTGAAGTTTTTTTTTATTCAGAACAGTGAACCTCAATGTTTCTACACCAAGTCCTTGTAAAGCCTATTCTTGGTACATCATGACCAAAGTATTATTTTACAGAGTTTAATATTCTGTTTGCCATGATTGTTATATTTACAGCATTTATCAGCTTGTTCTAATCATTCAGCTCTGAGGCTAACACAGATGAACTTTTAACTTGTTGAAAAGAATAAATCTATTTACGTCCAAAACAGGTGTTGCTATGGCCTGAACTAATGTGCTTGTTTAATCGCGGACCTGGACTGCCGCCCGTCAGATGGAACGTACCAATCCTTGCCTCTAAAATCGGGGATACTGTACCGCCAAAACCAAGGAGAGGGGAGAGCGACGCTATTGAGTCACCTCACTTGCTATTAGATCGCCGAGCGGACCTGTCCTACCAGACCTTCGCAGTTACGACCATCTCACACTCCGCTCTCAAGCCGTTATTCCTCTGAGAATGTCAAGAGGTCTTAAAGTTTGTTACTCGCCAGAAGCTATGCTGAGATGATGATAATTGAGTATACATCACACAAATTGTAAGTCACATTTCATTATCATAAGGCCTCAAATTGTCAACTAATTTTCTCCTGATGATCAACGTAATACCTGGTACCAACCGGACACTTCAAGTTAATTCATGATATCATACTCATTGCTCCTTCATGCCGTGATCACTGGCGAAGATAATAATAATTCGCACATCTTCGCGCCTTATTGAAATCTTCAGTATCACGTTCAAGTTCATTTTGTTGTTTATATCTTTGGCCATTATGGTAGCATGGAGCATTTCTGTTATTCTTAATTATCGCTCCTATTCATGTTATCATTTTTTCTTCTTTTTTGTTTAAGATTATTTTTGTTAATTAGATCGCTAAGTTACATGTTTAGTTTTAAGTTATTTTGTACACGCTATTTTTAATTTGTATCTTCTTTTACATGTATATTTAATAGTATTTAAGAAAATCTCGCGTTATTTAAATTAATAAATCAAACGCTTTGTTAATATCTGAGCTTTCATTCAAATTCCCGTGGTACTTCTATTTGCTTCTATCAAAATTTATTCAGTCTAATCACGCCTAAACCGTGCTTGTAATTAGTTTTAAATCATGTAGGGATTCAAACAAGTTAAACTATTTATGAATACATTTATTGAGGTGCACAATAATTACTTGTGCTAATTTTAAATACTAATCCATAACTGTGAGAAGGCAGAAAATACTATTCCATAGCAGTGAGAAGGCAGAAAAAGTGCTCCATATATAAACCCTGGTACAAAAATATACCTAGTAGCTGATAAAGTGTTATGCATATTACTATGCGGTGGATAGTAGCAATAATATATAAAATATCTTACTTGTTAATAATTAAACTAACCTGTAACTACAATACATGTCAAATATTGAGTTAATTATTGACTTACTACTACGCCTCAGTAGCTACTGAATCTTGGAATAGAGGTGATTCTATCGACTGTTCTTGATTAATCAGCAATTGCGGTTCTATTGTAGTGAGTAATTAACATTTAATGGCACTTTCACACCTCTCCTCCCACTGTAGTGTAACTATGTTTTACTCTATGTTAAAGTATGCACATTGTTTATAATTTGTCAGATATGTGCACTAGATATTACAAAGTTATCAACATCGTCTTTGAACGACTATATATGTATTTTTTGAGATATTTCATTTTATTTTTGATTCAAATAGTGTGATTGTCATTTATAGAAATATACATTTATTACAGAGAGTGAGGTAGTCCAGTATGCAGATTTATGAGTTGCTAAGCGAAAGATACCGGGTTCAAGACCAACTGATAATTTGTTTTTTAACATCCATGGATAATTACTAGGGGGTCTATACACCACCCTGAAGCTCACCCAACCTTCATAAAGTGGTACTCATAATTTTGTGAAAAATCCAAATTATCTCCGTTAACAACCGTCGGCTTATGGAATGTACTATCTCTATAATGTACTGAACCCAAGATCCTTTGTGATTTGTAGTGTCAGGTTTTTTCCTATATCTTTTATAAAACGTAGTTATTGTTCGATAGCTGTTCCCGACTCCCACGATATATGATCTTCCGCTAAGATAGCTCCGGATAAGGCGACACAGCGAGGCCGGAAAGCTAAATTCTTCCAAGCTTCGGAGTAGCAGTGTGTGAGACACACAGCTAAAGGCCTGGGTGCAGTCCAGTGAAATGAACACCGTAGCTCTGCTCATTCGCATGTGCTCTATGGTGTGGGCCTGCAGTTTGGCTAGGTGATGGTCACAGGCGGGGTGATATTCTCCTCTCTGAAGTGCTTCGTCATATGGTGATAGACCAGCCTTTCGAAGATTTTTCTCATGTCAGAGAGCAAGCTGATTGGCCGATACTGATCGGGTAGTCACCCACTTTCCAGGCTTGAGTAGCGGCACTACGACGGCTTGTTTCCACGCATCAGGGAAGTACGAGATCCTCATGCAGGTGTTGGATATGTTCAATAGAAAGGCTTTACCCTTCCTTGGAAGCATCTTCAACATTACATAGGGATATCATCTTATCCTGAGTCTTTGTTACCTTTCGTATCAGGGACACAATATTTAACCTCATATTTTAACGCTCTGCCCACACCGATTATATTGAGATCGCTGGACGCTTCTTTCAGTTGTTAAGGAGGCATTTTTGGAATTAGTGAGGCCGACGATGAGCCTCAGGCCAGGTGATGAAGTATATTGTGACAGTTGAAATGCCTGGACCGTATGAAGGAGTATAACTTTGAGAAAGGTGAAGAAAATGTTTTTTTGTTTTGTTTTTTCAATAATAAGAATAATGCTTAGCGAACCCGAAGGCTCGATGTCAATACCACCAATCTCTGCTTACAAATCTCCATCCACGGACCACCGAACAAACCCTGATCCTGCAGATCACTCCTACCGCAATCCTCCCACCTACGCATAGGTTTACCCCTAAGTCGTTTACCATTCGGCACAACGCCAACCAAATTTTTTGGAATTTAACCGAGCCCAACAATTAGGCAAGTCCATCTTAATAGTTTTCATTAGCAATATGATAATTATATCGAGTTTTATAAATTTGAGAATTACATGATTATATTACGTGTTATTATTATAACAGTGAGAGTTACATACTACTGTTATATATTATAGATCCGGGGGAACTTCCGCAAACCTCCCCCAGAGGCGAAGGAGTGATGAAGAGCAGAGGAACCATAATGACGACCACCTAAGGCCCGGGTGGGTACAAATGACCACGATCCGTTTTCTCCTTTCTTCTTCCACTTCTTGAAGGCTGCTTTATCGCCCTCATCTCCATCAGCCAGATTAGCTTTCTGCTGTTACTTGGCCGTTTTGTCCCGCCCAAACTTCCTCCCCATTAAGAGGTTTTACGTCGAAAAGTCGAGGAAAGTTCTGTCTCGCTTTATTTAGCCTTTTTTATAAATGTTGCTAGTTTAATAAAAACAGATGATTAACAAATTGAAATAAGATTTCGTCCTGTTACTTATAAAGAATAAAGTTGCAGTTTCAACAACTCTGGAATATTTAAATAAACCTATTTATTTCTTGTAGCATTTTTAAGAACCGTGTGTATAAGTATACAGGACATAACCGGATATGTGGTTAGAGTTTAAACTCATTGATCGGAATGATCAATTAGTAGATTAATTACAGGATTCGCTATTATAATAGTTTTTTTAGGAGAAAAATCATGTTTACTTGATTAATAATTGTTAAGGCGAATAAAATTTAATAGGAAGCAAATGGAAGTACCACGGGAATTTGAATGAAATCTCAGATATTAACAAAGCGTTTGATTTATTAATTTGAAACACATGCGAGATATGTTTTCTTAAATACTATTAAATATACATGTAAGAAAGGATAAAAATTAATAATAGCTTCTACAAGAGTAACTTAAGACTAAACATGCAACTTAGCGATCTGATGAACAAAAGTAATTTAAGACAAAAAAAGAAAAAAAATTATTAACATGAATGGGAGCGATAGTTAACAATAACAGAAATGCTCCATGCTATGGCCAAAGATATAATAACAACAAAATGAACTAGAACGTTATAATGAAGATTTCAATAACGTGCGAAGATGTGCGAATTATTATTATCTTCGCCAGTGATCACGGCATGAAGGAGCAATGAGTATGATATCATTAATTAACTTGAACTGTCCGGTTGGTACCATCTAATACGTTGATCATCAGGAGAAGAATTAGTTGACGATTTGAGGCCTTATGATAATAAAATGGGACTTACAATTCGTGTGATGTAGACCCAATTAGCATCTCAGCATAGCTTCTGGTGAGTGACAAGCTTTAAGACCTCTGGACGTTCTCATAGGAATAGCGGCTTGAAAGCGGAGTGATCAGCGGCAGTGTGCGATGGTCGTAGATCCAGGCCAGTCAGGCAGCGAGTGAAGAGAGTCCTAGCGTCGCTCTCCCCTCTGCTTAATTTTGGCGGTACAGTACATTTCCGATTGGAGAGGCAAGGATCGGTTGAAATCGATATTATTTATGTATTAAGCTGAAAAAACCTGTACCAATACAACCCGTGAACGGGTCTAGGGTTCAGTACGTTATAGAGACTGAACTGTTTCATGGACAACAAGTCCTAGTTCCCATATGATCCATCTCTGGCTGCTAACAGATTAAATAAAAGTCTTGCCAGCAGCGGGATTTGAAACAAAAGTTTCGGCATGGCCACTCAGTGTTGTTTTTTTTATTAACTGTACTACGTCTCAATAATTCAATTTAGAAAAATGAGTTAAAATTAAAATTTTATATAAATTCCAGAAGTTAATGTTTGTTTCCAGATACAGTGTCCAAATATAGAGGATTCAACAATTTTTATTTAACACGAATCCATTGGCCCGTAAATAAAAAAAAGAATAATTATTCAAACGGAGGGCGTAAATCTCTACTTTCCATGAAAATGGTATTCAATTTCCAATTTCAATTCGATTCAATTCAAAATTCGATTTCCACAAGTTTCAACCTGCCAATTAATTACTATTGATAGTAACTATCAATATCTGTTATTGTTAAATACTGACGGTTCTACTATTTCCTTTTTCGTCGATGTAAATTTTAAAATAAATAAATTAATATAATTTACAAAATACATCATATAAAAAAGATATCGACCACACATCAACGCAATGCATAATTTGAAATGCTATAGTGCATTATTTTTTCTTTTATTTCTTTAATTCTACCAGTTTGAAGTTTCGTTCCACAATTTTTACTATTATTGGTTATAGTATTGAATGCAATTCTTAAAAGAAAGCAAAATTATAAAAAATAAATCATATATGCCAAAGACAGTGCATGGTAGCTCAGTACTTAGGGCAATCTACAAGCCCGATTGATGATTCGACTCCGGTTATTCTAGAAAAAATACTTTATTTTATCTGTTTTCATCAGTGAATCGGCAAAGTGAAAACTGGAGACTCCTCTGGGACTCACCAAGTCTCTATAAAGTTGGGGTTGCATGAGCGTGATCTCGGTCAAATCATGCCCTTGCGGTCCATGGCACAATAAACCAATCCATTGATGCATTCTATTGATGGTTATAATCTATCGAATGTTAAATATAGAAACTTAGCTATTATGTCTGTTAGTTTGGCCTCTAATTGCAGTCATTTTGAATAATAAGGGTTCCAGCCATGTCGTTTTGGAAATTTAGAACAGGATATTTTTTATTTTAGATTGGCTATTAGGTTGCTTTATTAACGTGGATACAAATTAATTTGAAGCATAAAATAATTGAAGAATTTATTACTTCCTAACGTGCATCATTCGTTTGTTCATTTAACGTCACTTTATCCTGCTATCTGCTGATCGGACGATGCTACAGTGGGAGCGCTAAATTTTGCCTATCCAGGTTTAATTTGGATAGGGATTTTTAACGAGTACCTGACATCGTACAGGCTCGGGACCCCCGTTTAACGTCCCTTCCGAAAGACGGCGTAAGTAAGGATTTTTTACTCCCTTAAAAAAATCCTAGGGCCACCTGCCGGGCTACGAACCCGCGATCTTGGGTTTAGTAGTTTGTTACGCTAACCACTAGACAACAGGTGACCGTATGCACCATAACATCTTCAAGGGTTACAAGGACAACTGGATTGTCCTTTAGGAACTGTTTTCACTTTTTTTTTGCTATCTTCTTGGTAAGAATTATTCTGGAGCCTCTAATATTCCTGCTTGGTTCCCGTGAGAAGGCTTCCTAACTTAGTTAAGGTGTCACTTTTTTTTTACCTTTTTTCATTCAGAGTTTTTCCTAACACGCGAAGCTACTTAAAGCTCGTTAGTGGAGAGAGTTTACTTTGAAAAATAAACAAGTTCTACCTTCCTGTGTCCTGACAAATTTTCAGCTTCTCTTAGAAATATAAAAACTGGATAGGTAAAAGGTAGGAGTGGAATTTAAGGCTGTGTTTTTAGTCACCAAAAATAAATTAGATATTTTTAAAATAATACTAATTTTTTATTTATTTGCTTTTTTATATAAATATTTGGCGTTAATATGTTTTGATGTTTGCAGGATGAAACCACCCTTTCTTCCTCCTCCCTCCTCTCTCTCTCACTCTCTCTCCCTTTCTCACACTCTTTCTCGCTTACTCTATCTCTCTCTCTCACTCTCTCTCTCACCCTCTCTCTCTCCCTTCCTCTTATCGCAGCTTGAACTCTTATCACAGAAATGAAATCTTAACATCTTTACAATACCTTTTATGTAGTAAAGTATAGAGTTACTAACTTGCATTCATTTCCATTTCATAACAAATCCACACTCGTGGGACTACTGGGATGTTTTAATATTTGTGTTATATTTAAATATAACACAATGTTGCATTTATTAAATCTTTGATGGATGTTTAGATCTTAAGTTGTGTTTTCAACATATTTTTTCATGCTGAATTCAATTTTAGAGTCTTTCTCGATCACTAAAGATTTCCCACAAAATCCACGAGTACAGATGAAACACGGGGCCTGGCTTCGAACTTAAATTTAAAGGTAAAATACGAACTCAAATCTTTAATTACGTAAGTTCATAATTTAACAACAATATTTAGGTTCAATATTTATTAAATATATTATATTTTTATTTTGGTTCAATTGAAGTACAAATTAGTCACTGTAGAATTTTATTTTTCTTGACCTTCTGGATCTCGCCTTCAGACTCCCTGAAGGTGAGATCCAGAAGGTTCCAACAGTAATCAGCCATCATAGTGGTATTCCACTTTCCTTGGTATCGTTGCTCCATCACTTTTATATCCTAGTGGAACCTCTCATCTTGTTTTTCATTTTAATCCCCTAAATTTTGGGGGAAATAGTCAATGTGAGAACGAAGAAAATGAACCTTTACGCTCATGAGGCAGCCGAGGTTCTGAAAAGTTTTCAGCAACCATTCCACCCAGTTTCGGTAATTGGGGTCCTTTTTATTGCCTAGAAATCCTTCGACCACAGCATCCTTCCTTCCAGAAATCCTTCGAGGCTTAGCCAGGCTTCCTTTTCCAGAGAATTCCTGGTGTTCTCAAACTCCTAGTCTTTAAAAAGCTGGCGGATTTGGGACCAACTTTTATACAATACCAACTTTTATTTTTTCTGATGTGACTTTTGGAAACTTCTTCCCTAAATGCTGAAAACAAGGATTTTCGCAATTCAAAGGTTTAAAAAACTGCCTCGTCAGCCCGAGTTTGATATGTAAGGGTGGAAGCAACACAGTTTTAGGTTCCAACAAAGGTGGATTTATCACGTTCTTCGAGCCAGATTTTAACTCTGCTCTTGGGGACCAATCTTTGATGACCCAGTGCTTTGCTATTGTCCTACTATCTCACTCACACAAATACAAGGCATCTTAGTGAATCCAGCTTGCAGGCCTAGTAGTAGGCCAATGACATTGAAATCTCCATAGACTTCAATTTAAGTCTCTGATTAAGTCGTTCAGGTCTCCTTGGATGAAGTACTTTGGGGACCTTCTCTCTTCCGGCTCAAATGTTTCATCATCAGCATCGTCAGGCTCAATTCCACTGCTTTGAGAACTACATTCAGCTGACACATCGACGAGAACATGAGGAGAAGTTGGAGGAGGTATTATGTCATCATGCGAAACAGGCCTGATAGCAGATGACAAGTTCGGATATATAATGGATTTTTTATTCTTACCTGAATAGCCACATACTTTCATCATGCAAAAATAACAATCATCATAATGATCGGGTGGTTCCCTCCATACCATAGGAATACCAAAAGACAAAGATTTCTTTTACCTGTTTTCCGCAATGCCTCCACACATGTACGACAAACTTTATGGGGAGCCTGTGCTTTATCTTGGCCACCATGTTTCACTCCAAAATAAGCAAAGTACACATTTTCCACAATCTTTGTAATATTTGTCTCTGTTTTGCAGCCACATAACTCCCACATCCCAAGAAAACACGTCTGGACTGTTATACACGAGCGCTGTGATGTACTCATCTCAAATTTGACTAAAATATGAGAGTAACGAGGAAAAATAGCAACTAAACCTATGCCTCATCAAATACTGACTTTACTAACTCCTCTGTGAATCCCATAGATCTAAGCTAGGAAGTTACTATGCAGGGCTTCTCTTGTTTTTCTCTCCCTTATGCTAGAGATATACAATCGTGTAGCACAAAAGATTAGCGTGATAGGAATACAACTCTAACAGATTTGAACTCAGCATGGGAAAATACTTTTGAAAAATTTATCTGAAATCAAACATAGAATTTCATGCAGCATTGTGTAATATAATTAGTAATTAAAGGACGAGTTGTTGAAATAATATCTGTCGGTACAATTTTAACTATCACGAAGGTTATTTTATTGAGGTTAATTGCCAGAACGGCCACATCGTCCAAAACTATACTTTGTGATGTCCAAACACAAAGATAAAGCGCTTAAACAGTAAGTATTCTTACGTAGGTCACAGGTAGCTCAGTATATAATTACATTTAGGCCATGATTATAAAAGAGATGTATTTGGGATAATAACATAATTTGAATATAATTCTTATGCTGAAGAGACTAAGGACATTGTAGTGAAGCAGATTGGCTAGGGCCTAGGGCCATTGTTATGCAGGACGGATCTCGAGCTACCTCTGTCCTTTACAATGGTCCTCAATCCTCCATCGCCCTTCTCTAATCCAATCTATAGCCTCCGCTATCATCCACCACACCAAGGAGATCCTCTTCTCCAGTATCTATACGATACAGGAGACAGGGTTCCGCTAGGATCTATGGCGCATCAGTTCCAAAAAACGTTAGGAATGACAACAATGAATGTAAAATTTTTTCTATGAATAATAAATTTGTTACAATTGTTAATAATATATTTATTTTATAGTTTTTTAAATAGATTGTGTTTGTATGAAGCCCTTTAATTTTTTTAAATATTATAATTTTAATAAGTAAGTTATATATATCGTATCATAACTTAGTTACTATCATATAATAAATTATATATATATATATATATATATATATATATATATATATATATATATATATTAGTAAAATATTATTTTAATCTTAGTGACTCAGTCTTCGCTGGGAACATACACCAAATCAGGACATATTCAAGACTAGAATCTAGCTCTGTCTATGAAATATATAGAATTTTTCTCACAGTAGTATCTGTGCCTATTAGCACATATTTTTGTCTTTTTTCTAAGAAAGAGTCAGCAAGTCCCAAATTTTAGCAGGTTTCAAACGTGTTCTACGAGACCAATCCAGTATTAGAAATGATAAAGGCTATCAATTTAAATTCTTTGAGGCTGTTGAGTTCAGTCCTTTTCACAGAGCTGTTTATATTTCCTCTTTGTGTATCTTCTCTCTTACCAATCTGTGTATTTTATCATCGCAGTGAACTCCTATTTCAATTATTACAGCTTTTCTTAGCCCAATTTTCGTATTGCCAGAATATTCGATTTATTGTCAACACTATAGGATCTGCGATTACAGGCTGACCCCCATAAATAGCTTTTCTGTTAGAATAGACTAGGGTGTAGTCTCAGAAAAGTTTTAACTTGCCTGATCCAGATATTATTTTCTCACTTACGTTCAGCTTGTTGTTGTTACATGTTAGATGGTCTCTATCGCTCCATTATAAAGTCGATATTTGTTATTGATATTTTGGGTTAGTAAATACTTGTACAGATTATACATTTTGTACATATTATAACTTTGTGCTGTATCGAAAATAGAAAACCTGATGTTACTGGGATAATTTTTCCTTTTCTAAGCCATTGAGTTGAAGCCGGTTGGCTGATACCTGATGACTAGGGTGGCCCAAAAATTTTTAATTTACCCTACACCTCAGGGCACCCGCTAAGTTTTTTACTTTAATTGATAGTAGTAATGTGCCAAAATTTCAATGTCCTAGTTGGAGTAGAAGGCTATGCTCAACGTCTCCAAAGTTTTAAAATTTTTGTTATTTTTTCAATATTTTTTTATTTTTTTCCAGATGCTGTTTTTGTAAAAGAAATGCCAAGAAAATTTCATTAAAAAGTTGAAAAAATTAGAACTATCAATAGTTGCTTGTGAGGACTGTTTTTATTCAAGTGATTATTTTCAACTTTTATAGTGAAAATATGACTTAGTCATCACCTGCAACACGTCAAGCGGATACTATATTCTTAATAGGTGTCAAAGATTTAGAACCAATATCTAGATTAAATCAGTTACCAACTGTAAGGCAAGCTCTTCTTAGATTCCATTTTTTCCTACAAGAAAAAAATCTGTTCGAAATCCAAGTCACAGCACTGTAGAAGAACTAATTTTAGTGTGGCAAAAGACTGCTATCCCGATTAGACTTCTCAAACATTGTATTGATAAGCTTGAAAAATTCCACTCTGAATGGCTTCTGTTGAAAAACAAAAATATAGGAACATTCTCTGATAGCCAAAAGAAACGTGAAACACTATTTCAAGAGCAGCTAGATATGATATTTGATGTTCCTCACAATGATGCACTTACTATGTGCAAAGTAGACGAAGACAGAGAGTTTTTAGAAGATCGGAGGACGCAAAGAAATATGATTATTTCACCAGAAGACAAAAATTATAACAAGAAAGAAGAAAGAATTCTTCGAAGAAAAATTAAAGAACAAAAGATTAAACCATTATGCCTCCAACCGAGAATATTTAAGATTCAGAAGACGAATCACCAGAAAATTCTGATTCAGCCAATAATACATCAGAAAAGGTGTATAAGCCATCATCATTATCATCCCTAAAAAGAAGGGAATCCCAAACAGACTCGCTGACTGAACCAATTGCAAAGAAATCTTTATTTTCCACACATGTAACTAACGCTTTATATCGCAATAAGGTTTCAGCCTTAAGATTAATGGTCCCAATTGCAGCAGCATTGGGACATGACCCTAGTTCATTGCCATTATCCACTATCCAACGTAAAAGGAAAGAAGGACGAAAAGCTGTGGTTAAGGAAATAAAGCAATCTGTTATTTTCAAAGATCCAGTTATGGTTAATTGGGATAGGAAGATTCTTCCTGATATTTTGGGCAATGAAAAAGTAGATCGTTTGCCAGTGTTAGTATCTGCAGATGGTAAAGTGAAACTACTGAAACTGGTTGGAGTGCCAAAACTTGTAAGTGGTACTAGTGCAAACACAGTGAATGCAGTTTATAATGTTCTAACTGAATGGGATTTGGAGAACAAGATAGTTGGCATGTGTTTTGACACTACATCTGTTAATACAGGATTGAAAAATGGAGCTTGTGTTATGCTGGAACATAAAGTTGGCAAAGAATTATTATGGTTAGCATGTAGGCTCCACATTTTGGAGATTGTTCTTAGTAAGGTATTTACTCTCAGTTTCGGACCATCCAGTTCTTTCTGACATTTCTTTATTCAAAAGATGGAAGGCAGCCTGGCCTTTTATACACCAAGAAAACTATAAACAATTGGAAGAAGCTCCTGGCAGAGAAAATTTAAAGCTCTCTGCAGTTAATGCTTTATTATTTGCCTTAGGAAGGAAAAAAATTCCATAAAATCTCATCTTTGGTACTTCTCGGATGAGTTAGTTGGCTTAAGTTTATTCTCAGATAATGTATCAAATGAGGAAAAGGTGAAAATTGTTTAAAAAATGGGGTGTGAGCCTACTGACCGAAAGGTAAGAGGAGATTCGTCAGTTTTAACTGACCAAGCCATTTTGGCTGATTTTGCCTATAAAAGATCGTTGCAGCTGTTTGACAAGTTGAAAATTAATACCGTTTTTTTGACCAAACATCCAAATGAATGGAATAGCAATGAACATTATATTAATGGTAAACAAATCACAAGAAACCTGAATGTTGTTAATGATATAGCTGAGCGCGGTGTTAATCTGTTTGAAGAGTTCAATAAGCTACTGACAAGTGACGAAGAAGAGAAACAGCTGCTCCTACAAGTCGTTGAAGCGAACAGAAAGTGGGTTCCGAGCAAAACGACAAAAAAAGCAATTGTTGAAAGTTTGAAGCCGTCAACTTCAAAGGATTGAACCAGGTTTATTTACCCCAATCACAACTTTCTCAAAATTTTTGTATTATTCTTCAATATTATACTATGAATAAACTAATTTACTATTCCCAGGTAGTTGTACTTAATTTAAAACAACCCTCGAAATTCCAGATTTTTTCACATTTGTTCTTAGGATTACATGCCTCTGAGCACTGTCTTCCAATTGGAATATTACCTTCAAATTTGGCCTAAATACTTGTTTTACCACACATAAAAAAATTAGCAGGTGCCCAGATATGTAAACTAGTTTTGAAATTTTGAGTATATAATATGGGCCACCCTACTGATGACCTTAGGGCAAAGTAAATACCATGCAGCTTTTTTAGTGCCTCTCATCAGCTCCTCATTAATTCTCTTACTTTTTTGGTTCAGATATAAGACCATTATCTATATATATAGTTATCGCAGGTAAAACACAGGTATATGATGTAAAGGTATAGTAGAAAAAAAAGATTTCTGATGGACCCACTTTTTTTTTACAATATAAAACTCGGTTACTGTTAGTAGCATCAATAAAGCATATTCTGACAAAAAAATCAGCAATGCCATTTTTAGCGTTGTTCAGGATCAGTTACCAGAAAAATCGTACTTATCAATTTATTAATTGGTCCCATTATCAACAAATAATAACTAAATGACTCGTAACTGTCGTTGTAACTAATGTAAATAGAGATTTTTTAAAAGAGAGTTAAAATCACATTGTGTATGCGGATTCCTTTGTTTCTGCTATCGAACGTCCCTCCAAATCGTAAAGTCCATCCACTAAAAACTGGCATTTTAAAACAATGGCTTGTTTCGCGGAAAACCGTTTATCCCAATTGATTTGATGAAAATCAACAAAGCCACATTCGCCTGACTGAATGCTCACCGTTGGGAAACGGTTCTACTGCACTTATGCTTATTTTCGGAGTTGATTGTTTTATAAATCATTAACATAATTGCATTTTGATATATTGATTACACTTGTTTTCATTAAATGAATGATTCTTTGAATTTCTCTGTATAATAACTTATCTTTGTTTGTGACATTAGCTGTACATGAGAATATACCACACCCAGAAATGACATTTTTTACTACAGATAATTTTTAAAAATAATTAGGTTATTGCTTACTTATTGTATAACCTAATGTCTTGGTTCGCACTAAACTACAGAAATGTGATTCATAGAAATGAAATGGTATTAACGTCTTAATCTCGTCGGCTGGATTTAGAAGGTTCTAGAAGATCCGAGAACGGCGTCTGCCGCACCGCGCGTCTGGAACGTTTGACCTTGATATAAATATCGCTCGCTGCCGCCTAGGGGATTTATTTAGTAGTAAAGCAGGTAGTGTGATAAACTAGTGTGAGTGAACTGTGACAGTCTCGCGAGTGTAATAAACCGTTTTTGATTATTACTGTGTGTCAGTTTGTCATATTTGGAGAATCTAACGGACGGTAGACTTTGATTAGTGAACTCTTAAGTGTTAATTAGTAGTTGTAAATTTTAGTGTAATTTTACTGAACCTATTTATACAAATTTATGTAAATAGTTGGAGAGTAACTGTTTAGTATTAGTAATATCTTATATTATTTTAGTAATTAAATAGGGGTTAGGCCTAGGTTAAAATCTTTAGAATATTGCTATTGTAAATTAATATTAGTTTAATAATGTAATTGTTAAATAATTTCATTGTATTCTTTTGTCACTTTGTTATTAAATATTAGTATCTTTAATTTTGGAATAGTTTAATTTATTTTCATACCCGTAAGTATCCCGTAACAATATAGTTAAGAGGTTAAGGTGAATTAAGTATAACTATCAATGCAATACTTGTTAATGCATATATGGAAAAATTCTAAATAAAAAGCCTTGCGTCTCCTTAATAAAAACAAGAACCAAAAATATTAATATTTTGCCAAATCATACATCAGAAAGAAAGAGAATAGAGCAAAGGAAATAAATAAATAATGCTAATTCCAACCTCAAAATACAGCAAGAGCCCTTTCAATGAAAACTTCTAATCATCACCAAGGCCCAAAGTAACTTTACATTTCTAGTTAAATGAAACAAACGAAATGTAATAGAAAATCATAAGGACGTCAGGAAAAATCAAAAGTAAGCATGTTCTATTAAATCAGACACCTCAATTCTCACAGAGGTAAACTCGTTGAAGATAATAAGGCATGGCAAATCTGAGGATACTATAGTATTTTTTTTTTGTACTCTGGTTTTCAAAGTAATATTTTATAATGGATTGAAATTGGAATGAGGGTCCCCCATCGTCCGGCATTGCACCGCAGACAACCACTGGTCCTCCATGTTAGGGAAATAGTAGTCTGGCACTCAGATATATACCGCACAGTACATTCACCTCAAAACATACAGTTTAAGGCATCGCAGAACCAAGGGTTTCCGCCTCTAGGCTGCCGGTTGGAGAATTGAGTCAGAGCACTTTGAGAAGGCAGCGCCTCCACCTGATTCGGAGGCAGTTGGCTGATAACTTGCTCCCCTTAAACTATGTTATCACGAAACTCACAAAAAAGATTAACAAAATTGATTAATTGTTATATTGATCAAGGCCGGACGTTTCCGGTAGACTGGTATTTATTATTGTGAAGATCTGACCAGACCCGATACCTCGAAATATTGTAGACGACAGAACATATACCACCAGAAGAGAGAGTAAACCCAAGTTGTGATGGATCAATGTAGTAACACAAGCTAAATCCATCCTTGGTATCCCTAAAGCTACGTCCACGCTATGAGGCATTTGCTAGGCAATAGACGAGACAAACCTTAGTCCGTCTCAGCAACGGACTAAGCAACCGTTTCAGCAACGGTCTCGGAGCAGCGGGATTAGTCTCGTCTAGCGTCCACACTACTGTTACGATCACAGGAAGCAAAGGATTAGCGGCTTAAATCCGTCGGCGGGAGAAGTTAAAATAGGTTTAGGACCTTCTAGATCGTCTCCTTTTGTCGGAAAAGGATTAAGAAGATTCCAGAATTGTCTCGCCCCTTCCGTGTTCTAGAATGTTCGGCCTTGCCTATTTAAATACTTCCCTCGCCTCGAGCGAGCCAGTCTTAGTTTGAGAGTAGACCACGCACGGTGAAGAATTGTGATAAGTGAGTGTCAGTGTGATAAACTAGTCAGTGTTGAACCGACCAGTGTAATAAGTGTATCAGTGAACTGTGACAGTCTCGCGAGTGTAATAAACTGTTTCTGTTTGTTACTGTGTGTTAGTTTGTCATACTTTGAGAATCTTACGGTCGGTGGATTAGTGAACTGTAAGTGTTAACTATTAGTTATAAATTGTAGTGTAATTTTATAATATTCATAGAAACTATTGTAACTAGTTAAGCTATCTAGAATTATTAATATCTTATAATTATTGTAATAATTAAATAGGCCTAGGTTATAATAAATATTTAGAATATTGCCATTATAAATTTATATTAGTTTAATAATTTAATTGTTAATAGTTTAATTGTATCCTTTGTAATAATTTACTTGTATCCTTTTTATCACTTTTGTTAATAAATAGTAGTATCTTTAATTTAAGGAATTGTTTAATTCATTTTAATACCCAGTAGCCCGTAACACTACTATTTCAGTTCCTAGACCAATCTTAGTTAATACAGCATGAAGAGTATTGTTTTGTGCGGAATGAATTCTTGCTTTATGCTTATTAAAGATGAAAGAACGCTAAAACGTAATCGTTATTAATAAAATAAATAAAATATGGCAATACGTAATTAATCCAAAAGTACTGAAATAGTTTTCCTTACGCTATTACACCGACATCTGGCCATACGGTTTACCTGATTTAAAAATTCATTAATAAATACAAAATAAATTATTTATACTTGTTACTTATTACTTGTATCAACCTTCTTGCATTTCCCAAAATCAACGAATATATGACATTTTTTCATATTTCAGTAAAAAATAAATAAAAAATGCGATAAATGAAGGAAATAGTGAAATTAAAAACAACCTATTTTGAATCTTGTGTATTCATGAAGAATTAGTGTTTACTCGCGTTTATAAAAAAAAAAAAATTAATTAAAAAATTACAATAAAAGTTGATTTTAAAATAAACATGTTCTATGGAACGGTTTTTTTTATATACAGCTTCTTAAGGAACTCAGAAAAAATACAGAATAACATTTTAAAACTGACAAGATACATAAAATTATTTCTAGGAATCCCGGTTTATTTGGAACAATATCATAATCGGTGTCACAGATAATTGTATTTAGCACAGCTTTCACGTCCAAAGCATTTTTCAAATTAAAAAACTTTTTTCGGCTATTACATAAAATAAGATAGGGCATGAAATAAAATAATGTCACGGCCGCACAAAGGAAGGTGGAAGCGGGGGATTAGTGGCTTAAGTCCGTCAGCGGGAGAAGTTAAAATAGGATTAGGACCGTTCAAGATCGTCCCTTTTGTCGGAAAAGGATTAAGAAGATTCCAGAATTATCTGGCCCCTCCGTGTTCTAGAATGTTCGGCCTTGCTTATTTAAATACTTCCCTCACCTCGAGCGAGTCAGTCTTAGTCTGAGAGAAGACCAGTGAAGATCTGTGATAAGTGAGTGTCAGTGTGATAAACTAGTCAGTGTCGAACCGGCCAGTGTAATAAGTGTATCAGTGAACCGTAACAGTCTCGGGAGTATAATAAACTGTTTCTGTTTGTTACTGTGTGTCAGTTTGTCATACTTGGAGAATCTTACGGTCAGTGGACTAGTGAACTGTAATTGTTAATTATTAGTTATAAATTGTAGTATAATTTTATAATATTCATAGAAACTATTGTAACTAGTCAAGCTATCTAGAATTATTTATATCTTATATTATTGTAATAATTAAAAAGGAGTTAGGCCTAGATTATAATATTTAGAATATTGTCATTATAAATTTATATTAGTTTAATAATTTAATTGTTAATAGTTTAATTGTATCCTTGTTATCACTTTTGTTAATAAATATTAGTATCTGTGATTAAGGAATTGTTTAATTCATTTTAATACCCAGTAGCCCGTAACAATAAATATGTTCAAGAAATGTAAGAGTAAAATCAGATGCAATGATTAAAGGATTATAGAAATCTAACTTCAGTAATGGTTTAAATAAAGTGCAAATTCAATTTATATGCTGGTTTAAATTACCAATGAATTGCCAATTTTATAGTAAATAATTAAAAATAATTTTTTTAAAAAAAATGACGAATGGACCAGCGTATTCCTGAGATACAAAACATTTTTTTTAACCTAACTATTTATTGTAGGAATTTTCGGTCAAGACTGTGGTAGGATTGGTTTGAAAGAAGAGCGAAATAAAAGTTTATGCTCAAGAAAATCAGAAAAAATACAAACTTACATTTAAAAAAAAAACAAGCTACATCAAATTATATTTAACAATTATTTCCAGGAAAGTCGCAATGTATTAATCAATTCCATCGTCATTATTACACATATTTGAATTCAGCACAGCTTTCACGTCTAAAGCATTATTCAAATTAAAAATATATTTGTCGACTATAATAATAGAAAATAAGATAGCACGCTGAAATAAAATACAAATTCGCAAGAAGAAGAAAATTAAAAGACTGATGCAATGAATAAAGATCACGCTTATCTGAATAATGTTATATATGCTTATATTAATAATGGATGTTAAATAAATTAAGACCGGTTATTTTAATTAAATTATAATTAACATAATTGAATTATTATTATAATTTCAAGTATACACATGATAGTTACGATCTATAATTACAATATTTATTGTTAAAATGTATAATCGCAATTTATAATGACAATAATAATGTTGAATACTGCTCAGGATTGGCCGTGTCTCGTCCCGCTGGTCTAAGATCACCCATTCGGAACGGGAGACCTAAAGCTACGTCCACACTACTAGACCGTTGCTGAGACATGGTCTCAAAGACGCGGATTAGCTGGTCTAGCTAGGCGGTTGCGGAGCCGCTGCTGAGACTAATCCCCGTTGCTTAGTCCGTCTCTGAGACCAAAATCGCTGGTCTAGCGTCTCCCGATCCGAATGGGAGACCTTAGACCAGCGGCCCGAGACACGGCCTGATCTGAGCAATATTCAACATTATTATTGTCATTATAAATTTTAATAATAATTATTGCAATCATAGACCGTAACTATCATGTGTATACCTAAAATTATAAAAATAATCCAACTATCTTAATAATAATATAACTAAATTACCGGTCTTAATTTATTTAACATTACGATAGGCGCGCGTATCTGTCAGATATGCAGTGGAAATGTTCATTTAACTTTCTTTAATCCTTGTCGGTTTAAATATTTCCCTTTTCTCACGACCCAACCAAACCACAGTCTTGGCCGAAAATTCCAATAAATAGTTAGGTGAAAGTGTTGTGGATCTGATGAGAAATACGTAAATTCAAGTAGTATTTTACACCTATTTAATTATGCAATGTAAAATTTTTAATTCATTGGTAATTTAAACAAACAAATTAATTGAATTTTCACTTGATCCAAACTATTACAGACTATTCTGTTACTATTAGTTTTTTTTTTCTGATAAGCGGGACCTTTAATCATTGCATTACTCTTTTAGTTTTCTATTTCTTGCAAATTTGTATTTTATTTCAGTTTCAGTAGTATTTCAGTGTGCTATCTTATTTTCTATAATTATAATCGAGAAATATATTCTTAATTTGAATAATGCTTTAGACGTGAATGTTCTGCTAAATGCAATTATATGTGATAAAGACGATGAAATTGATTAAGATATCGCGACTTTCCTGGAAATAATTGTTAAGTATAATTTGATGTAGCTTGTCGTTTTTAAAATGTAAATATGTATTTTTTCTGAGTTTCTTGAGAATAAACTTTTAATTCCATCTTCTTTCGACTCAATCCTACCACAGTCTTGAACGAAAATTCCCACTATAAATGGTTAGTAAAAAAAAGTGTTTGTATTTGAGAAATATGCGCATCCATTCGTCATTTTTTTAAATATTTTATTTTTAATTAGTAAAGTAAATATAAAATTGGTAAGTCATTGTTAATTTAATGTAGCATATAAATTGAACTTGCACTTTATTTAAACCACTACTGAAATTAGATTTTTATATGACAGATAAGCGCGACCTTAAATCATTGCATCAATTTTTACTTTTCTATTTCTTGCATATATTTATTTTATTTCATTGTGCTATCTTATTTTATGTCATTAGAGCGGAAAAAAAGTTTTTTTAATGTGAATGATGGTTTGGGCGTGAAATCTGTGCTAAATGCAATTATGCTGATAGGGATTACGAGATTGTTCAAAACAAGGCGACATTCCTAGAAATAATTTTTAAGTATAATTTTATAATTCTATTCATTTTTAAAATGTAATTTTGTATTATATGTATCTGATTTCCTTGAGAAGCTGTATAAAAAAAACGAAAAAAAAAACTGTTCTATATAGCGTGTTTATTTTTAAATAAAGTTATATTGTAATTTTTTAATTTATATCTTTTGAGAAACGCAAGTAAACTGAACTTAAATTCTTCAAAAATACAAAAGTTCTAAAATAGTTAGTTTTTTATTTTCACTATTTTCTTCATTGATCGCATTTTTTTTATTTTTTTTTTACTGAAATTTGAAAAAATATATATTCGTTGATTGTGGGAAATGCAAGAAGGTTAATACATATAAGTAAGCAATAACAGGTAATAAAATATTTAAATATTTTATTTTGTATTTTTTAAAGCATAAAGCACGAAATCATCAACAATGCTCTCCATGGTGTATTGACTAAGATTGGTCTAAGAATTGACTAAGAAATAGTAGTGTGGACGCTAGACGAGACTAATCCGGCCGCTCCTAGACCGTTGCTGAGGCGGTTGCTTAGGCCGTTGCTGAGACGGACTAAGGTTTGTCTCGTCTATTGCCTATCACATGTCTCATAGTGTGGACATAGCTTTAGACTAGCGATCTTGGTCTCAGAGACGGACTAAGCAACCGGGATTAGTCTCAGCAACGGCTCCGCAACCGCCTAGCTAGGTCAGCTAGACCACGTCTCTGAGACAAGGTCTAAGCAATGGTCTAGTAGTGTGGACGTAGCTTAACTGGAAGACAGTAGCAGCCACATAGATGACTGGCGGACTAAACAGGAGGCTCTGGCACTCCAAGATTAGTAATGGCGCGTACAAAGAAGAAGATTCAAATTTATGAAATAAAATTTTAAAAAAATTATAAATTGGAATGTATGTGGAATTTAGCAAGGGCCCTCGATATTTTAATAATTTATATCTAAATATTTTATTATAATTTAAAAAAAAACAGTTTTCATTTAATTTTATCAATATAATTGAATAATAAAATCTATATAGTAAATGTTGATTAATACATCATTAATACAATAAAAAACAATAATTTTTCATGATAAAATTTTATTTTCAGTCCGAATCCTAAGAATCGACACTCCTCAGCTCACTGTTAATTGGTAAGTTCATCCTGATAATATTTTATTTTTAATTTCTTATCGCTAATATATATATATATATATATATATATATATATATATATATATATATATATATATATATAATTAATTATATAAATATTTTTTATAGTTTCCCATGTTTTCTATTGATCTCAACAATACCAAAAAAGCCCAGTACATTTGGCCATTCATTTTCGCTCTTAATGCTCTTACCTGATGCAATTATTACAGCTTAAATGGAAAATAAAGCTTGTTAAGTACCATTATTTATATTCATTTTAAACAATGAACCATGTACGTCTGTTAGTAGTTGTGATAAATGGGTAAGTATGAAAACATAAAAAGGTAAAAAAAAAAAAGTATAGTTTTTTCACGATATGAAATAGATCCGAATAAAAATAGTAATACAATTGTATAATATATCAATCGAATAGAATAAAAGTTAATTAAAAACTCTTTTATATTATTTATTGATTTTTACAAAATGACTAATTCTTCCTTACTACCAGATTTATGCTATCTTCATTTAATATAAATAGTTTAAGGTACTGGACTTGAATTTTATTTTATTTTGTTTTATAGATACAAAAACCCTTTTTTTGTCCAAGTAATCATTTATTTATTTTTTCTTTAACATGTAGACGTTTCGACCCATGTGGTCATTCTCAATACATGTTTCTTATCATCATTCAGTTAGCTGAATTCAATCCGCAAAAATACATCTTATTTTTTTCTTAGAGACCAATATTTAAATGAAGAAAGAGGAAGAAGGCTGGGTGGGGTCACCCATAGTCAGCTACTGTAAATAATCTGTAAAGCTATCTTCATTGAAATCGTCTGACAAGACTTAAATACCAAATGGATTGGAGTAATTTTCTTCGTAATTATTTTTCGATTATGTTTATTTAAAATAAGAAACCGTATATATGTAAAATTATTTTTCTCGCTAAAAAATAATGTTTTGAAAAAATAACATTTATAAAGGTGTTTAACTTAGGAATAGTTACCGATATATAACGATATCATCGGACACTGGGAGTCGTAGAAATATTAATCAAAACTAACTATTTTCGAAATATGGATTCTCACAACAGCTCTAGTTACTTCTGAAACGGGGTGCTGCAATAAATATATGTTAACCAACCTTAGATTACCTCTGGTGAGAATCATTGAATGGGCCGTTACGATGAATGTAGTCACTTATAAAATCAATTATTGTAGATATTAAATTGTGATTTTATGTTAACTAATACGATATAAATCGTTCACATCCTAACATATGGAATTTCCCATAGGAGCTTAGTTATATGAAATGGATATGTAAATAGGAAGCTTAAAAAGCTAGGAAATTAGATTGTTTTAATTGAAACCCTACTAAAAATCCAGTATATTCATCGTTCCTTTAAAAGAACAATGTCATAACTCAAAAAACCTAATTTTTCAATTGAGATGTTTGAAAGTTCCATATGAGTTAAAAAAAATAAGAAATTAAGTACTGGTAGAGAAACGCATTCCTATTGAATTTTTTTTATTACCCATTATACAATTTTTAAATCTTGAAATGTTTTGTGTTTTAATTGACGTCATTATTCTCATAAAACTTCAAATCAAAAGATAATTTAAAAAAATATAGGTCATTCCTAAATTAAAAAGCTCCATCCAACAGAATGCTTACGGAAGAATTAACTCAAAAATTGCTACTTTTGAGGGCTGTCGTTGTTCTTTTGAAGGAGCGACATATTTTTTTTTTCGTTTAATTATCGTTAGTATGTTGCTGATTTGGCCCAAACTAGATACCTATCCTTCCATGAAAAGCTCCATACACACTTAAATCCGCTAGTCTCTCGACTTGCTTCCCATACTATTCCTGATAACCCTCCGAGGCGTCTGAAAAGAAGATGGCCTCGAGACCTTCTACTATAAAACTTCATTGGAGTGCTATCAATGGATAGTTTCTCCACAAGTGATTTTTTTTTGTTCATATCCTTTGTTCATACAGCCAATTTACTTGATGTAATGTTATTACAGTTGTAAATATCAATAAAATAAAATAAAATAAAAAAAAAAAAAAAATTATCGTTAGTAAACATGCCTGATATGCATAATAGATATATTTTTTTTCAAATGTTGCTTTTACTAACTTAACAATGCTAGTTATTATGAAAAATCTCAGGGATAATATTGTTATGTTTTTAAAAATATTTTGATGATATTATTTTTTGAAAAATATGCTATCGAGGTAAAATAAAAAATGTTTAGATGCTAGAGTGGAATATAGTGGAATCATTTATTATAAAATGATATAATGTATATTTGTATCCGAGTAAGGTAGCTCATAATACGATAACCCTTTTAATGGACTCCTTGTTTTCGGTAATAATTCAGCTTTTTGAGAAGGGCTGAGATTAATGTGACTAATTTGTTGGGGGTTTTCATAACCCGTGGGTTCTAAGTCAGGGGGGGTGCTACGAAGGAATTGTGCATGCAAATTTATGCTCCGCCCCCGACGTCTCTTAGACAATTTCCGATGAATTAAATCACCTCCATTATCGTTCCTCTTTGGGCTTATATACGGTGGGTTACTATCAATATATATATATATATATATATATATATATATATATATATATATATATATATTTATATGTATATGTATATATATCATACAATTCTATCGCCAAAGAAGAAAGCATCTTTTACAATTATTAATAAGGTATTGCATTATTTATAGTAATATCAATATTACTAAGATAAGATGTAGATAGCATCTGATAATAAATAATAAATTGGGCTTCGACAATTAGGCAGCAGTTAGCTTAAATCTATTACGAAAAAGAGACTGTATAAAGCACTAATCAGACCTGAACTTACTTATTGATTTGACACTTGAAGACCTATGTACATTCAAGAGAAAGATTTTAGAAAGAATTTATTTATTTTTTTATATCTTTAGCCATAATGCTAGCTAATGGAGGATTTTCTGTTAATCCTTATTATCGCTCCTATTCAATGTTAATCTTCTGTATTAATCATTAAATATCATTATTATTAGATCGCATATTCATACGAACTTTATATATTCATTAGTCATTAATTATCTTTGTTCATTAGATCGCTATTGTAATATTACTCCTTTCTGTTAGAATTCAATAGTTATCATTATTTCGTCCATTTAAGAGACTCGCTATTTTTCATGTTTAGTCTTTAAGTCATTCTTGTAGAACTGCTAACATTAAGTTTAATCATTTTATCACATGTATATTTGCTTAGTATTAATAAATCAAACGCTATGTTAATATCAGAGAATTCTTTCAAATTCCCGTTGTACTTCAATTTACTCAATATTAATTATTCTTCAGTCTAATACATCAAAGAACCATATACTTTCTAAAGTAATTTAGTGAAATTATTTAACTACCTTACTAATATTTTTTTCAAATAAATAGCACTGCTTGTCCAGATCATCTAATCGTTATATATTTAATTTTTAAGTGCCAAGCCCCGTGCTACACCAAAAATACTCTCTTGTATTCTTTGCCTTCTGCCTTTGACTTTTCAGAAGCATGGGGGATGTTAGTCTCTCTTTATTGGCAACAAATAATTGAGAGTCACTCCGTCCTTGCCCATCTTGCCTCCTTTTACTCCAACCTGCATACATACTATAGTTCTGTGGTTGATTTCCGAAATTAGGTACTATCCAGTCAACTATTTCCAAAATTAACGTAGGACCTTCTCAAAGAGGTCATTACTTTTTTTTTCCTTCAGACGATTTTTTGTTTATTTTCTTGTATACTGTTCTGGTCTCTTTTTGTATACTGTTCTTTCATTAATTATTATGATAATCCTTTTATTTGTATATAATATGATTTTAGGAAATCCAACTTATTTGCGTTATGAATTTAACTGCATTACAAGAATGATTTTCCAGCAGGCAGTACGGCTTGGAATATATAAAATAACTGGAGTGGTTTTAATACAATATACTTGAGTATTAAAAACGATTCAAAGCAGAAAGTTATATATATATATATATATATATATATATATATATATATATATATATATATATATATAATATATATGTATGTATATATATACACATGGTCAAGGTGGGTAAAGAAATACCAAAAGGGGGGTCTAAGACTCCATCTTTGAAAAGACACTCTCTGAGAAAACCCTGAATAAGACCTTACCTATATCTACCCCTGTTTCACGAGACAAGTTGTAATATAAGTTATGTTTGCATTTTATGGCAATCCTAGATGTATATCTGAATTATTAATCGTATTTCAAGTTGTATGAATAAAGTATATTTATTATAATTCTTTTGGTGCTTACTTAACCCAGAAGCACTATATATTTATGAAGAATGTTGTTTACCCGCGGACCTGTACTACCCGCCAGATGGAACGAACCGATCCTTGCCTCTAAGATATTAGGCTTTATTAATATACTTTACAGCCAAAATCGAAGGAGAGGGGAGTGACACTCGGAGCGGCCGGGCACTTGCGGTTGGAACGCAGAGCTGTACTGTTCTACCAGACCTTCGCAGCTACGACCGCTTGCCGCTTTCAAGCCGATATTCCTCATTGAGAAAGTCCAGCGTCCAGGAGGTCTTGCAGCCTGTCACGCACCAGGAGCTCGGCTGAGACACCAGATGAGAGGATAGTTGGTATAGAGAAAACACAAATCGTGAGTCCCATTTCAGTATCATAAGGCCTCAAATCGCCGACTAATACGGCTGCTGATGATCAACAACTCATTGTGTTATATGAGACCAAAAGACAATTCACGCTAATTAATCGTATTAACCCTTCAGACCGTGATCACTTAAATTCTTCATTATATCGTTCATATTTATTTGTTATATCTTGACCATAATGCATGGAACAATCTCTGTTAATGTTTCTTACCGCTCCTATTCAATGTTCATTTTTTAGTATTAGTAATTAATCATATTTGTTCATTAGATCGCTATTTTGCATGTTTAGTCTGTAAGGTCTTCTTGTATAATTGATCCCATTAAGTTTAATCATTTCTTAATTATTGCTTAGTTAAGAGAAAGATATTCATATGTTCCTAAAATTAATAAACGTTATGTTAATATCTGAGATTTCATTCAAATCCCGTTGTACTTAAATTTACTTCATATTAAATTTTATTCAGTCTAGTCACGCCCTAACAAATGTATTGATGGTTTAATTAATTAGTAAATTAGTAAAGACACAATATACCTCTGGAAAATAATCCGATTAAGACTAAACTTTGAAATAATAATTTGAGTAATTATCTTAAATGATTACTCTGGCATCCCAAAATCAAATAGAATATTTAAAATATATTTAAGACTATAAAACATACTAATATATATATATATATATATATATATATATATATATATATGGGAGTTGCTTTGGTTTTGGGTGATATATTCCATTACCTTCCGGCTCGCAAAGAATTGTATTTAATATTCGATGGTGTACTCACAGATTTAAATTTGGTTCTCATTTTGGTCATGTTTTGACCCACTGATATATTGTTAAATAGCCATACAGGAACGTTATGGGCTGCCCAAATCAGTTATTAGTGTAATTGGTGTGGAAGCATTTCGTGCGTCTGTTCATATCACGCATTAGTGTAATAGATGTAAAAGGAAATTAGGTGGTAGTTCTCATCACACTTTAATGTAATAGTGCTGTAATATCACGGGTGACCACAAGAGAAATGCATACAATAACGCAAAGTGGTTCATGTTACTCCTCGGCTAGACATAATTTAATTTTTTATTTAATAAATTATTCAAGCCTGAAAAGTAAATTAATATACGCAATATCGATATTGCAATATCGCAATACGAAGATTCATTCGCTTTTGTTCGTATTATTTTCCAAAGTTTACTAGGTAGGAATTACTTTGTTTTATTATCAAACGCCAATTGACACTTAACATTTGCAAATTTACAACTTGCTATGAACAATCTAATTTAAACTCTTCACAGATGGCTTAGTGAAGATTTGCTTATTTAAACAGAATTTCCTTCCAAGGCAACTAGTTATATTATTTAATTGGTTTGATTCCGTGAATTATGCCGTTTACTATTCCCAAAGGCAATGAGCTCGTTATAGTCATCTCCAGAAATTTATCTGAGAGGAAAAAATAATTTAAACTATAGACAACTAATTGGCTAAGCTGAGGAGTGAATAAATACTTATATTTTTTATATAGCTTAAAATTAATTCTAATAAAATACATAGAACTCATACAATTTTCCTTATAAATTTATGTTTTGTCATAGATACAATATATCTGATAGGGGTTGATGGACGAGTTGTTAGGTTCTATTTACAAATAATTCACGATGAAGGTTTTATTTTTTTACATATCCATTTATGGCTAACTATGATTATTTAAGGTATTCTTCTTCTTCCTCTAGTCCTGTTTGCCGCTAAACATGGAGTTGCCGCCTCGGTCTACCGAGCTCATTGGTCACTGTCCCTTGCAATCCTTCTCATCTCCGGAGTCCTCTTGCTGAACCCAGTTTTCCAATGTCGGAGTACATACATCTGGTCTACCACGAGGGCGTCTTCCTTCCTGCCTTGCTTCAAAGAACCACCTGCCTTTTCGGGTATCATTCATTCTGCAGACATGCCCAAACCATTCAATTGCCGCTCTTCTAGGATGTCCCGCTCTGATCTTATTCCCAAATCCTCGCGAATCCTATCATTTCTTATACAGTCCCATCTTGTCCTGCTAACTATCTTTCGGAGGAATCTAATTTCAGTCGCTGCCAACCTGCTTGCATGTTTATGGGGGTTGTCCAACTTTCAGATCCATACAAAAGTACTTGAAGGAAGACCGATTTAAATATCCTAATTTTGGCATCTCTGCTTACTTCATCTTTTCCGATGAAGTTTTGGATATCTGGTAGTACAGTCCGTTGGCCTTCATCACCCGATTTAAAACCCCCTGGTCTAATTTACCATTTTTTCTCATGGCTGTCCCTAGATATGTGTAGGTGTTCGTTATTACTAGGGGTTCGCCATCACATATCTTTGGCTCCTTGGTTTTCTCTTCTTACACACATAATTTTGCTTTTAGCTGGATTTATGTGCAATCCTTTTAGCTGGAGTTTCTCATGCCATTCATTTAGTGATGCCTGGAGAGCTTCCTGAGAGTCCGTAATCAGTACTATGTCGTCTGCATATATTATAGCCTGAGCAAGCACTGGTGTTAGATTCCAGTATCCCACCAGAGCTCTTGGAGTTCTCCTTTTACATACCTTCCATACCTCATCCATGAGAAAGGCAAAAAGCTAAGGACTATGGCTGTTCTCCTGCTTTACTCCTTTTTAGAAGTCAAAAGGTTGGGATGTTTTACTATTGAGCCCCACTATACCCTTCGGGTTCTGATAAACAGACTTTATAACACTCACTTGATTTGCTGGCGCGTTCCGTAATCAGAACCGAATCAAAGGCCGCTCTCATATTCAGAAATGCTAGATACATTGCCTTGCCACGATCCCATGATTTTTCTTTATGGCATTAAAACCTTTAATATGAAAGGTCATGGGTTCAGTACATGGTACATGGACTGTACTGTTTCTAACCTAAAGATTGCAAAGGGTGATCGTTTGGCAGAGATCACATAAGAGGTTCCACCCCCATTAGGGGTACCTAAATTATAGAGGCTGGGTGAGGACCATAATATTAAGAGGATCCAACAAGGTCCATCCATGGCTGCTAACAGACTAAATATTTTAATACTAGTACTCTGCATATATAGCTACCTCACTCCTTTATTCTATGGATAAGAAATGATGTAATAACATAAATACTTTATTTACATACTTTTCGAAGATGTTTACTTTTCAGTCTTCATTTTGTTTAATGTGTTGTAATTTTATTTTATATTTTTAAGATCTTACAGATTTTTGTCACGATTATCTTCTTATAAAACATTAAATATTATTAAAATAGCATATAAATATTAGCAACATAAATATTAAAAAAGTATTATTATTAAATCATATATAATGTTAAATATTAGTTCACTACGTTATATACAATTAAAATAAGACGTGTTAAAGTAATAATGATTAATAGAAGATATTTCTTTATTGGGACATAATGTATTTGTGATCTTTTACAAAACCTCCCCAAAGAGTAATGAAATAATTATGATAATTCTATCCACGTTTATAATTTATTCATGGAAACTTTTATTGTGAAAAGAATTGATTTGTATAATTTTCGTAAATTACCTCAATAATTAGAATGCAAATAATACTATGCTATTATTTGTGTTATATTTAAAACTTTTATTTAATGATTCAGATTTTATTCAATTATTTTCACATTTATTTTTCATTCAACCTAGGTTAAGGTAACCAGTTCAGTTTCTAGGCTTAAATAATCCTAGTGTAATGAAAATAGATTAAAAACTCATACTGATTATAATGAAATAACTAATAAAATGCATGAATTATTTGGTACACTTTTAAAAAAAAACCCAAATTCAAAGATTGGATTAGGTTCCATGAGAGTGGCCTGTGTTTTCCTGATTTTATTTAGATAAGCTTCGGAACATTTAAAAAGTTATTAGTTTATCTTGTGAACCCTCCTCTCTGAACAAACATTTTATATCGTTTGAATAAATATTTCTTATAAAATATACATTCTTTCCTTATTTTTTTATTGTAACACTGTCCTTATTGAATCAATGTTAATCTCCAATAGTTTAATTGGGCAGATTCCTTTGGAAATATAGTTCTCGTTTTTATATAATGATCGTCATAATACAACCCTCTTTAAATTCAAAAACACATGAAATGCAGCAAAACTTCGGGTTATATACTAATACCAGCTTTCTACTCAACGTCATCTATCAACATTTTTTTAAAAATATTTTACTTAGCCCGATTGGGTTTAAGGGTCACTATGCTGTTGCATTTTGTAAACTTTAAGAGATTGATATGTAGTGAAAAAATTTCTGACTTTTATTTCTTCATTTTTTGGAGACGGGGCTTATGTGCCCTTTTGAGTTTGGTTTATATTTTTTCCCAGCCTAGGCTGAGATTCTAAACATAATCTTGCCATTTTTGTGGCCGTCCTGTTGGATCCCTGAAAAGTGGGATCGTACAGTATTTCAGGCTGTCAAAGAATTCGATATGTCGCCCTTTGATGAAGTCTGAACCTGTCGGTAAGTTGAGAGTGGTATGTAGTACGTCGGCTTTAGCTTTGGGCAATGTGGTACTATACTTTACGGTACGTTTCAATACACCATACAGATTCTGTTGTTCCCGCTACTCAGGGGAACACAAATTCATACGATAATCTTTGACTTAATCCTCCCTCAAGCGTTCTATATATCATGTAAGATATATACTATTCAGCCTTATACGGCCTGATTACTAACCTTTTAAAAATTCGTTCGTTTCTAAATCCAACAAATTTATTGATATGATACTTGTTACCCAATTCTGATACATAAACCTTGATAGATTATATGGTTAACTACCGCGATTATATTCCACACAGAATATTTGAAAGGGTGATAGTCTTATAACCGTCAGCTTTTTACTGCGCTAATATTTCATCTGCGGGTTTTATGATACGGAGAAGTCTTGTTTGTATGTTACTTCTTGAAATTAAATAAAAATAATTATTTATTCACCTAAAGGATTGGGTTTTACCCCTTAATGATAATGGTTTGTTATATGTACGGATAAACTTAACATACGTCCCTCTTTAATGTAAAGAGGTAATGTAAAACTGCTTTCTGCGAAGCCAATGAACTCAGAAAGGTCAAACCATCTCCCATGGATTATCCTATTTAGTAGTGCTTAGAGGGATCAGGATGATATCCATCTGTGGAAAAAGGAAAATTTTTAAGTGTATAGTATTAAAAATAAAATCTTATAGTATGATTATTGTGAAAAATACCTATTATAAAGTAATAATAATAATAATACAAATATTTATTACAGAAATAATACAAATCCGATTTGGCACATATTGTATTTTGAATCTTTTTTGGATAACCTCTCTGGTGAAAGCGTTTATGGATAAACCTCCCATTGAAGGCAATCCTAGCGCGGTTCAACTCACTGTAGTAGATCCCTGCTCCAGAGACGTTTCAGTCTCCTTGTCGGATTCTGTGGTATTGTGTCTGTCAGTAATGATTGTACCAGCAAGTTTGGATGTCCAGCAAGTGAGTCATGAAATTGTTTGTAGTTTTTCATGATTGTGTCAGTCACCAGTGGTATGTTGAGATCTTTGTGTAATGTTTTATTAGTAAATGGGGCAATGTGTAATATAACGAATGAATTTCGATTGAAAAATTTGAATGATCTGTATGTGGGGTCTCTTGCATCAGCACCACACTTGCGAGGCATGGCTCATTGGTATCATGTTGTGTATTATAATTTTGTTTGTTAGTGACAGATAATTTTTGTGGTGAAGTAGTTGTCTTAGGAATGAGAATCGCTGATTAATTTTTTTCTTCAAATTAGTTAAGTGTGAGTTCCGAGTCAGTCTCCTATCCCGTGTAAGCTTCAAGTAATTTGTCTGTGTTTACCTGGGCAATGGTGTATTGTAAAGTGTTAGAGTGGGGGCAGTCTGAAAGTCTTAGTATAAATGTTACTTGGTTAGATTTTTGAATGTTTATTTTCATACGCCACTTATCGAGCCAATTTTCTATTGAATTTAAGTATGTCTGTAGGTTCTGAGAAGCTAGGTTGGGGGTAGTACGTGTCGACAGTATGACAGTATCGTCCGCATATGTAGCAAGTAGTATTTCTGGCGTCTGTGGGATGTAGGTGTATATAGAGTACAGAGCTGGACCTTGCATACTACCCTGGGGTACTCCTGCATTAATTCGGCAATGGTCGGAATATTTACAATTCTGATTAACAATAAAGAACCTGTCCTCAATATAGGATTTTATGATTAGATAATATCCCTGCGGTAGAACTAATTTTAGTTTGTACAGGAAACCATCGCTCCAAACTTTATAGAAAGCTTGTGAAATGTCCAAGAACGCTGCTGTGCAATATTCCTTCTTTTCTAGTGCAGCGACAATGCTATCAACCACTCTATGACATTGTTGGGTTGTAGAATGTGCACCCCTAAACCCGGATTGGTGGTTTGGAATTAAGTTATATATTTCTAATAATGGATAGAGCCGCTATAACAATAAATTTTCAAATATTTTGGAAAATAGTGGTAAAAGACTAATAGGCCTGTAGGACGTAACTTGGTCTAAAGACTTGTTTGGCTTTGGGATCATTTTTACTACTGAAAATTTCTTTACTAAAGGAAAATATGTAAGTCGAAGAATAGAGTTGTAGATAGCTGCCAGAAAATGTAAGTCTTTCCTTAATTTTAATAAGATCATAACCAGGTGATTTTCTGCGTGGTAATTTTTTTTTTTTATTCAAAATACAACATCTGAAGGATTGATTGGTGGGGGTGGTAAAGACAGAGGAAGGGGCGAAATCAGGATTTGTTGGACGTCAGAGCTGTGCTATGCGTCGTTATCAACAGAAATGTGGTGATGTAGAGTGCATAGATTAGAAGTGATAAAGAAGTCAAGTAGTTCTGGTTCTCGGTTTGTATTTGTCGGGCAGTAAGTCGGCTCAGATGGTAGAATGCAGCCATAATGAAGATCTAAACCCGTATTAACAAGAGCATTTCATCTAGCAATTTGCGTACTGTAGCCAAGTTGAGGATGTTTGGCGTTGAAATATCCTCCGCATAAAAAGGGGTCCTACAGTGGAGAATATGTTGGTATACATCTCATTAGAAACTCGTTGCCTCGGAGGGCAATATGCGCTAGCTATGTAAATACTGCAGTGATTAATTTCAACTGAAATCATTGTTATTTTAGGTAAGGCCGTCATTTATAAAGGATAGTGATATAATATACGTTTTACAATTACCACAGAGCCACCACCGGCAGCACCGCTTGGATTGTCAGTATGGTATACGACATATCTCTGTAAGTTAAATTTTATATTCTGAGAAAAATGGGTTTCGGTAAGTAATACTATGTCTATACCATGTTCATGCCAGTATATGTCAAGTTCGTTTCTTCGATGTAGATCTCCATTTGAATTCTAAAGAAGAAGTTTTAGAGATTGGTTTGAAGTAGAATTACGGATTGGCATTAGGAATGAATTTAGTAACAAGCGTGGTAAGTAGTGTGATTAGGGTGTTTATTATCGATTTAAATTCATTAAAGAATGAATTGAGGTATAATGAGATGTCTGGAGTTCTAGATTGTGGATGAGGCATTGTGTATTTAGGAACTGCGTTTGAATGTGGAGAGTTAAGTAACGGGGTATTGAAGGATAAGATGTGTTATAGATGAGGTTATGAGTATAATAACTTGAGGTGTTGTATTTTGATGAGTTCTGAGGTGTTGTGTATGGGGGCATTGTGAGTTGATGTGTTGTATATTGAGATATTGTGTTGTGGTGTTTTGTACTCAAATATTATGTTACTAAATGTAGCCTATGGTTGTTACCCGGGATAGTAGTGGGGTTAGTAAGTCGTTCACTGTCCGTCTCTAGAGGCAGGGGATCTGTTAAATCACGATGTTAAGTTACCTATCTTCTTGGGACGTACAATCTTCTTCTTTGAAGTTCGAGATGATCTGTGCACCCTCTATAATTCCCTGGATGATCTTTGCCGCATAGCGCACAGGTAGGCGGCTCTTCAAGTGGTTTCGCTAGGATGATCTTGGCCCCACTTCACGCATCTTGGCTGGTGTCGGCAGAATGCTCTGGTAAGTCTATATTCCTGGTCGAACAATGTCCTGGTTGAACAATGTCCCTTCTTTTATGAGGTTCTTCAATTTTAAATTTAGTGTAAGCTAAGTGGGTTATATTTAATACTTCAGCATTGTTGGAAGCTGGCTCAATATCCATAAAGAAGAGTGGGAGGGATTCCTTCAACCTGAGTGTATTACATTATCGATAAGGCGAACAATGAATACTTTTCTCTTCAGGTCATGTTTAATCATATCATGAGGTATGGAGTAATGAAGATTTCTGATGACGAGCCGGAAGGCTTTTTCTTCTTTAGGTTGAAATGTATGAAAAGAAAAAAAATTCGACTCCAAACATTATATGCAGGTTCTATATGCATCACTGGTTTTAGTTTGAAATGTTATCATTACTTTATGGGAAACACATTCAAAATTATTCTCTCCTAAATGCGCAAATAAGTTTTGAAAATTGTCGATTCCCTTTAATTTTATTGGCCATAGTATATGGATAACTGATGGTACGACGCGTTCTTCTTCCATTTCAACAGATAATGATGCAAACATGCTACTAACAGGAACTTTAGGAAAATTGTATAGAGTAGGAATTAGAAAATTATGAGTAGTAGGTTTCCCTCATTCAATCAAATTTATATTTGTTTCGTCAATTTGGCCGTCATTTAAGCTAATATTAAAGTTACTCCTTACCATTCTCTTCAAAATATTTTGAATTAGTAGAAATATTCCAAAAATATTTCTACTATTTCAAAAAAAAAAGGAGAATTAACTGCCTCATCGTCTTTCCTACTTGTTCCGGCGATTTTATTGCCTTTCAATATAAAAGTGTCCTTTTTCACTACATTATACCATAAGTCACTTTAAGAAACAATAATTCACTATAACACACATCAAAAATACATGAATTCAATTAATGCAAAAACTTAAATATAATATAACTTCACAGTTCGAGGACTAACAGCTGTTATATTATAAAATACAAAATCGTATTCACAGATAGTTCTCGTACTAACGACCCTACGCAGGGTTCTGTGTATACTGCCGACATAACTTTTAAGTATAAGCTAAACAGTAATTGCTGTATCTTCACAACTGAATTGACGGCTTTTCTTAAGGCTCTCCAAATAACCCTTACAGCAGATCGGTCAACATTAGTTTGTTCCGACTCACTGAGTGCCCTCAAAGCAATAATAAACACCTTTTCAGATAATCCTCTCATACAGGAAATTTACCAGGTCTTAAAACAAATAGCAGATTCATTAAGAAAATTAACTTTTTTTGGGTCCCCAGCCATTCAGGAATTATTGGGGATGAGAAAGCCGAGAAGGCAGCAACAGAAGCCCATTCAATAGAAGAAATTCCGCTTTCTTACATCCCACCTTCAGATTTATTCCAACAAATATCCTAAGCGAACGGCAACGGACTTGGACATCGCTAGAGAACAATAAACTGAAAATAATTAAACCGACTACCAGTAGCTGGGCATCATCTTCCAGGCAGTGTAGAAGAGAAGAAGTAGTTATTACCCGCCTTAGGTTGGTGACTGTCGTTTGACCCGTCGTTGTAAGGTGACAGTTACAGTGCGGCATATCTTCGAGGATGTCCAAGGTACAGTAGAGTGATTGAAAGGTGTGGCGTGCCTCGGCAGATACTTAATGCGTTGGCATTAAACAATGTGTAAATAATACCTTAGAATTTATTAAAAACATCAATATATTTCAGTCAATTTGACATATATGTATACCTATATGTGTATGTGTGTATATGAGTTTATTTATATATATATATACATATATATATATATATATATATATATATATATATATATATGTATATATATATATATATATATATATATATATATATATATATATATATATATATATATATATAACTTAAGTACTTCACTTCACAAAATATAAAAAAAAGAATAAGTAGGGAGATAAACAACACACTTGACGGCTGGTTAAACACTGACTTTATTGCCATCTTGAACCTCTATTTATAGATTCCAACAGCTGTTTACAATGCCAGTTTGATTAGCGACTTTGCGATTATCGTCTTGTCTTAACTCCCCCCTGCCAGTTTACGAACATCCTCGTAAACTCAAAACAAAAATTTCAGAGAAAGAGCACACAAACAAAAGAAATTATCAATTACATGAATCATATTCTACTTACATAAAAATAAAATACCTTACTACTAGCTTAATCTACATTACTATCATTCATAATTAACAAAAAATATTTATATACAAATAAGTTACTTTACAAAAATTATATATTAAAGAAATGAAAATCCCCTGTTCCACTACACCTCTTAAATAAGCTCCAAAAGTACGAAATAAAGTACACGGTTATGGGCTGGCTTCCCCTGCTGGAATCTTGAGCTGTTCGATATGAACTGTCTTGTTTTCTTGGCTCAGCCACATTCTGAATAGTGACTAGGTTATGCTCTCTGATAGCAATCACTCTGAATGGACCCTCGTACATCAGAACCTCCTTTGCACGATTCGATATAATTTTTTTGTACACGATTGTACCGATTTTAATATCTCCCATAATGTCCTTCACGCCCTCGTTTTCCCGCGCCACTCTCCTACTCTTTTCCGCTACCATCCGGCCATGTGCTTTCCCCCACAGTTTCTCGAGATCTATTCTATTTATGGCTAGTTGTTCTGCCATTTTTTCGTCTACAACCGTATCACCCTCGTCTCTTCTTCGCGCTCGTAAACCAAAAAGGGCCTCGAACGGGGAAAATCCGGTGGCCATGTGTATGGAGTGGTTGTACGCTGCTATGGCTCGGGGCATCGCCTCATCTGCTTCCAACCCTTTATCGGCGTGGAATACTCGGAGATGTTCTCCCAGGGTATTATGGAGCCTTTCGATTCCTCCCCTACTTTTAGGATCGTATTCCAGTGCCATGAAATTCCTAGCCGTTTCATCTCCTGTCGCAAGTACGCGTTATCGAATTCCCTGCCCCCGTCCGAGGAGATCGTATTTGGTACTCCATAGAACTGGAACCATGTTTGAAGGGCGCTATTCACCGCCGCTGCCGATTTCTCCTTCACCGGGTGGGCTTGGGTTTTGCTAAATGTATCCAGTATTGTTACCCATTTAAAACCCCTCCACGTAAAGGTGTCTACTTGAAGATCTGTCAATGGTATCGTAGGCGTCATCGTCTCGGTTTGTAATCCTACGGGAGGATGGCGGTAATACTTAGCCGTATGACAAATGTGGCAGTTCCTTATTATCTCCTCTACCGTCTTCCGCATCCATACCCTATAATACTTTCTTTTTAGTGCCGCCAACGTCTCATTGATTCCCCGGTGGTTCGTCTTCCCTTGATGGTACGCCATCGTTACATCCTTTTGCTGTTCCTGATCGCGAATGGTCTCTACCATAGATCGGCATCGGATAAACGTCCTGTCTATCCCTATTTTTTCGAACCTCCACAAGTTACGTATCTTGTCCCACACCGTCGCATTGCCAACATACAGATAGTGGATCGCACCTGCTTTAGAGGCGTCCTTTAACGCTCGGCAGATTTGCTCTTCCTGGACTCCAGGTTGGGACCAAATAGTTACAATATTATGCCTCTCGTATCTGGAAAATTTCGTTTTCAGTAACCCCGTGGTCCTTGTTTTCCATATTATCTGCCGAGTCTTATCGTTTATTACCTCATCCACTTCCTCCATCTCAGTCAATCTCTCGTCTTGTGATTCCTCCTCGTCGGGAGATTCCCCGTTTTCCCGGCGGTCTGTTTCTCCTTCTCCTTCCACATCTGGCGTCCATTCCCGTACGAACCTCTGGAGCTCCCCGGAAGGTCCCGCTTCACCTGATTCGATAGCGTTGACCTGAAGGGCACGAGATAACCAATCTGCCACCACATTATCCTTTCCCGGCTTGTATGCTATGTCGATATTGTACTGGCTCAAGATCTCCTTCCAACGCGTCACCCTAGCCGATGATTCTTTCAAATTACCCACCCACAGAAGTGGCCTGTGATTGGTATGAATTTTGAACCGCTTTCCAAATATATAGGGCCGGAAGTGTTGGACTGCCCATACAATCCCTAATAACTCTCTCTCGAGCGCGCTATATCGGGTCTCCGCGTCTGTAAGCCTTCTACTTGCGTATGCCACAGTCCGTTCCCCCTTATCATAATCCTGTGACAAAACCGCCCCAGTGCATATTCACTAGCGTCGGTGGTGATCGCGAATGGTTTTGAAAAATTAGGGAATGCGAGAACCGGTTCCGTTTGTAGCCTACACATGCATTCTCCCTCGATCTCTGGAGTAATCTGAATTGTGCGTCCCTTCCTTAACAGTGCATTCAGAGGACTCAGATGCTCGGCCATCTCTGGGACGAATCGACGATAATAATTTAGGGTTCCTAGCAATCTCCTGATTCCCTTGATATCGGTTGGCATCGCCATTTTCGCTATGGCTTCCACCTTCTTACCGTCAGGCCGCACCCCTTCTGCCGATATCGAATGCCCGAGGAAGTTGATTTGCTTTTGCCCCAATATTGATTTTTCCGCTGATAATTTTAAACCAAATTGACGTATTCTGGCAAAGACTCGTTTCAAATCCTCTATATGGCCCAACTCCGTCTTACTAAAAACCAGGAGATCATCCATATAGACCTGGCACATGTTTTCGTCTAAGCCCCTCAAGAACTCGTCCATCAGCCTCTGGAACGTTATCGGCGCATTTTTTAAACCGAATGGCATACGGGTAAACTCGTAATGGCCCCTTTCAAACGTAAACGCTGTTTTACATTGGTCTCTGGGATGCATGCGAATTTGGTGGTATCCAGATTTCAAATCTAGTGTGCTGAACACGGTTGCTCCGCCCAGTCTGTCCAAAATGTCCTCTAATCTGGGAATAGGGTATTTCTCATCCAACGTATTTTCGTTGAGTTGCCGGAAATCTACCACCACCCTGTAGCGCTCTCTTGGATTCCCGTTAACAGGTTTCTTCTTGACCGTTCATAGAGGACTGTTAAAGGGTGATGTGATGTCAACGATAATACCTTACCGTTTTAGCTCCGCGATCTCCTGCCTAACGTGTTCCCGCAACGCCTGTGGGTACCGCCGCTCCTTCACGTAAGTACTTTTCTCAGATTTCAAATGAATTTCATGAACCGTTTCTCCCGTCACGCTCAGTGGATCCCCCTCGCGAAAAAAAATATCCGCGTATTCTTCCCTTATCCCCATCCTCCAATCCTTGCCCTGGGTAATTGCATCGACGCACCTCACATCCCTTTTCACGTTCTCCATCGTTCTATATGTCTTCTTCCCAATTCTAATCACCCATTGACCTTCTACATTACTGAGATTCGCCCCTAGTTTCCCGAGCACGTCACACCCCAAAATCCCACCATACTCGCGCGGCATGCCCTCTACCACATGCAGAGTTGCTACGTCGCCCTTTTTGCCCCATTTACTTAACTCAAAGTGACTAGCTGACATAAACACTTTCTAATTTCTGGGTCACACTCTCCTTTAAATATAGGGTTTAGACTATCTCTACCTACTAGAGTACACGAGCTCCCTGTGTCCACAAGACACCTCCACCCCTTGCAAAACTCGATAATAGGCAACCTGTCACACTTCTTTACCACACACTATTCACAAAAAATAAGTTGCCCCTCCGTTCACACAATCCTCATTCTTTTCTTATCTGCTCACTTCGCCTCCTTGTGCTCCGTTGCTTGCTTCTTCCTCCAGGGGTTCCTCTGCGGCTAGGTTCGCTTCCCTCCGTCTCGGACCCTGAAGCCTCCGAAGATCTAGCCGATTCCGACGATATTCTGTTTCTCCGCCATATTCTTTGAGCATTGATCTCCATAGGTTCACCTCGATCGTGCTCCCGACGCCGTATATATGGGCATTGTCTGGCCATATGTCCCTCACTGTGGCATTCAAAACACCGCGCACGTGGGCACTGAGCCACCAAGTGCCCTATCTTGTCACATTCGTGGCACCTCCTTTCCTCTCTTCTCCCATTCTTCCTCTCCTCAATTTGCCTTCTTTCTCTTGGTATTTTTTCTCTTCTCTCAAACTCTCCATCTCTTCTTCTTCCCATGTCCTGTCTCACTCTATTCCTTCCTGCCTCATTCCTCCGGTACGACACTCTTTTCCACCCTGGTTCGATCTCTTCTCTCTCTTCCTCGTCGCGGGCACTCGCATCTACCATGTCCTGTGCGCATTCCATGAATGACCTATCTCTGGGTAATCCGTCTTTCTTTCCATTATCCCTGGCTAATTGTACCTTCAGGACTGTGGTCATAAACAACATCCACGCTTCGACCGCACTGGTATCCATTACTTCTCCGTTTACCGTTTACCGTTTTTTATAGTGAAAAGCAGAAGATTTAAAGACGACCTGTTATTAGGTTTAGATTTAATTCAAGCTTTCAAATTGCGACAAGATGAGAATTTGAAGATTACACAAAATTATAAAATGTTAGAAGAGAAAAAAGTTAATATGAATGTTTTTCAAGAAAAAAAGGAACATGCTATTAACAACTTAGATGACATCTTATTGGAATATGAAGAATTGTTTGCAAAAGATAAATTCGATATTGGTAGAACAAGAAACTATGAAGCTGCTATAAGATTAACTGTAAATAAATATACAGCGAAAAAACCTTATAGATGCACATTAGAGGACGAAATAGAGATTGAAAAGCAAATCAAGGAATTGTTGAAAGCAGAACTAATTCAAGAGTCTTGTAGCCCTTATGCCGCCCCAATAACATTAGTCTATAAAAAAGAAGAAGAAAGAAAATCTCGTTTATGCATAGACTTCAGAGAACTAAACAAAATAGCCGTTCCAGAGAGTCAACATTCCCAAGAATTGAAGATTTGACAGTACGTGCTGGAGGCTGTAAGTTCTACACTAAACTAGACATAAACTCAGCGTTTTGGTCGATACCAGTGCGAGAAAAAGACAGCTTATAAAACGGCTTTTGTGACACATCATGGGCACTGGCAATGGACATGTCTCCCGTTCGGATTGAAATCGTCACCAGCTATTTTCCAAAGAATATTGTCTAGTTTCTTAAGATAAAATGGTTTAGATGCCTTTGCGGTGAACTATATAGATGATATACTGATTTATTCCGAAAATTATGTAGATCATATAAAACATATAGAATTAACACTGAAAGCATTAAAAAGTGAAGGTCTCAAATTAAATAGAGCAAAATGTAAATTTGCACAAAGAAAAACGGCATATTTAGGACACGAAATTGGTGATAACTCCGTACGACCATTCTCATCCTGGACCACAAACAAAAAACAAATAAGACAGTTTTTAGGAAAAATTAGTTTTTATTTAGAGTATATAATGCTCTATATGATTAGAACCACTCTATATCATTAATGCTCTATATGATTAGAAATGCTCTATATCATTAGAACCACTATATAATCTATTGAGGAAAAATGTGGATTTCATTTGGACAGAAAAATGTGAAGAGAGTTTTAATAAAATAAAAAAAAATTTATGTTCGGATCCAGTATTGGCAATTTATAACCCACGAGCACCGATATATATTTATACTGATGCCTCTTTAAAAGGAGTTGTTGCAATTTTGAAGCAGCCACAAGATGATAAATCTTTGAAGCCGGTATTTAATTTTTCCAGAAAACTGACGGAAGCCCAAAAAAGGAAGAAGGCCATATACTTAGAAAGTCTGGCCATAAAAGAGGCGATATTATATTGGCAATATTATCTATTAGGAAAAAGATTTATCATTTTTACAGATCATAAGCCACTGGAAAACTTCAACGTAAAAAACTGCAAAGATCCAGAATTATTGCAAATCTTGAATTACATTTCACAATTTGATTTCGTCATAGTATATAATCCCGGAAAAGATAATTTAGAAGCTGATTGCATTTCCAGAAACCCAGTTTTAGAATCAAATGAACAAGAAAATGAAATAGATTCAGCAATCAAAATAACAAATTTTTTAAAATTGGAAGATGTAGTAAACAATCAAAAACAATTGAAACTGGACAAACATACTTTTTTGGAAAATAATGTCATTTATAAAAAATTGAACAACAGAAAGAAGATTTGGCTAACAGAAGAATTTGGAAAAACATTGATAAAGGACGCACATATTAAACAAGGACACATTGGAACGAAACAATTAACGTTAATAATAGGTCACAAATTTTATTTTAAAAATATGTACAAACATATTAAACAAACATGCCGATCATGTGAAACTTGTATTAAAAATAAGATCAGAATAGGTTGTTTTAATGCACCTATGTCACAATTGGGTCCCGCAAAAGAACCTTTTGAAATTGTATCTTTAGATACAATTGGTGGTTTTACTGGAAATAGAAGTACAAAGAAATATCTGCACCTAATTATAGATCACTTTACTAGATATGCTTTCATTGCTACTTCTAAGACACAGATTGCTAAAGACTTTATAAAATTAATAAAAACAGTGGAAAATAAGGGCAAAATCAAAACTTTGTTAACAGATCAATATTCTGGAATCAACTCCACATTATGTGAAGTCAAGAGGGATAAAATTAATATTCACAGCCGTAGACTGTGCATTCTCAAATGGGCTGAATGAAAGAACAAATCAAACGTTGGTTAACAGAATTCGGTGTAAAATATATGAAAACAAGGAACGTCCATGGACTATTATAGCAGAAGAGTGTGTTAAAGAATACAACACTACAATCCATAGTTCAACAGGTTTCACACCAAATTATTTGCTAACAGGAATTGACGATTCAATCTTACCAAAAGAATTGGAAAAAAATAACAAAGAGAACTTAGAAGAAAATAGATCAATAGCTTTTGAGAACTCGAAAAAAATACATGAACAAAATAAGAAGTATTATGACAGAAATGTAAAAGAAATCATATATAAAGAAGGCGATTTGGTTTACATTCAATATAATAATGGTCTAAATAGAGGTAAATTGGAAGTGATTACCATAGATCAGGTCCTCACAGAATAGAAGGAAAATTATCTAATGTGATGTACATCATCGACAGTGGATTCAAAAAGAAAGAATCGAATTTATTTCACGCCAGCAAATTGGTTCCTTATCGGGATGATAACGGTAGTCCTCATCCAAAAAAGGGGGATGTAAGTTTGAATACTGACGCCAAACTTAGTCATATGGCACAGAGCTGAGATAACCTTCAGAGACATATGTGAGCGAGGTTATAATTGACATTGTTAGATTATAGATTGATAATTGAGTGTTTTATAGAATATCCACTATTGTGTTGATTCAGGTATGTTATTAAAGATACCTGGAGTTATTTAGTTAGTTATAACTTTGTAAATATGTTCTTTTTTAATTACAGTTCTGAACTGCATCCACAAGTGTTTTAGTCTATCACCTCATTGGTTAAGTCGTTGAATTCACGACTTACAAATCAACACAAAGGAGATGATTAAGGCAAAATTTCATTTTGTAGCGGAAGCTGGAGCAAACTCTAAGAGCATATTAGTAAAGCTAAAAACTATAAAATTGGTAAACCAGGTGGAAATTTTTGCTTTCCCAAAAGAACAACAAACTTGTGAAGCACATAAACAATTATTTGCCACTAATGTTGTGAAAAGTTTGAATGTGCGGGGTACATATAGAAATGTTGTAATATCACTAAAAGATGAACTGAAATCTATTTACATGGACGAGGAAGGTAATGTAGCCTTTTATGATATGTATTTGGATGAAGTGGAAGAAAAACAAATAGTAAATGTACCAAGCACTAACACAGAAAGGTCTATGCACTCTATACCTAAGGATATGGTTTTGGAAAAATTTGATGGACATAACTGTAACGCTAAAACGTGGATGAATCTATTTATTCAGGAATGTGAAAGGTTAGGATTGAAAGAAAATAAATATGCTGAGGCCCTAAGGTTATTTTTGGAAGGATCTGCACTGACATGGTATACAATCTATATGCAGACTAATTCATTAACTCAAGTATGGGAATTTTGGAACAACTCTTTTTTGGATACCTTTGATGAACAGTCCTGGGATAAAGTCGAATATGCTTACAGCTTTAAATACTCGAATGGATCATTTCTAGATTTTGGTTTAAAGAAAAGAAGTCTTTTGATTGAAGTTGATCCATCCTTAACTTTAACGTCACAAATAAATTTAATAGTAGTGTCATTACCACAATTTATTAAAAATAGGCTAAATAAAAAGGAATTAGTGACCATGGAAGATTTAATGTCTAAATTAAGACTTTTTGGTCAGTCAAATAAAATAATAAAACCAAAACAAAATATGAGTGAGAAGAAAACTTGCATCCATTGTGAAAAATTAGGGTATAAAAATAGATTTCATCCTGAAAATTTATGTCGCAATAGAAAAGTAAAAAATGAGAATATTAAATTAGTAAATAATTCGGAAATTCAAGATGCTGTTTCCCATGCTGAAGAAGCAAAAAACGTGTAGTCACCCCACTTATAAAATTGAAGATATTAGTCGATAAAAAACCGGATCTGCACTGACATGGTATACAATCTATATGCAGACTAATTCATTAACTCATGTATGGGAATTTTGGAACAACTCTTTTTTGGATACCTTTGATGAACAGTCTATTGGATATATATATATATATATATATATATATATATATATATATATATATATATATATATATATATATATATATATATATGTATGTATAATATCCAATATACATATAATATATGTGTGTATCTAATACTTTACAATATTTCAATCATTCTTTAATAACACAAACATGCATATATGTATAAGCTATGCGTGTGTATAAGAAAAATACCTATTAATATTGTCTAACGTTTATATAAATTAATATATTTATATGTATGACGTTTTATTTTAGTATGAATAACTATGTGTAAGTATTTATCTTTCTTTTATATGTTCAATATGTTAATATGTTTCTATTATATGTTTAATATAGTATAGTATGTTAATAATTTTATATGTAACAATATTTTTACTAAGTACTAATGTAACAATAATGTATATTTGTAATTATCTAGGCAATGTAAATTTGTATATTCTCTAGTGGTGAGGGCAATAATAACCATTTGCATTTGTTTGCCTTTAAAATAAAACAACAAATACATCTAAAAATAAGAAGGAAAATTTCGAATACATTTTAGTATAAAATCATAACCCTACGAATGGAAAAACGATTGTGCCAACTTATTAAATAAACAGGAAAACCTGTCGTACCAAATCATTTTCCCAGAAAATACAAGAGGAAAACAAATTAGTCATCTCTTTCGTTTAAAGTATTTTCTCATTCGAAGAAATGATTTTTTACTCACTACAAACTTTTAAGTAATAATAATATTAATAGTAATCAGACATTTTCAGCATTCTCAATAATTTGTTAAATAGTTTTGTAAACAGCCAGACTCCATTGACATGAATATATCCGGGTTTGGCGTATGTTTCCAGCTAAGACTGATTAACTGAGATAACAATGATATTAATAGGCTAAGGTGATATTAATGTAGGAGGAAATGAGTGTGAACGAGAAGCTTATGTACTTCGAGTCTATAATAACAAGAAAAACGTAATGGAAGAAAAAGTGAGCACTGTTAAAAACAAGACATGCTTGTTATTTTTCGGCCTCTATATTATTTTTTTCTGCTTTTTGGCTGGCATTTTAAAACTGAGAATATATAAAACTACTCTCCTTATAACTGTTCTAAATGAATGTGAAAATTGCCCGTTAGCGTTGAAAGATAAACAACGCCTTTTAAAGATTGAATGTTGTGGTTCTATAAAAAAAACACAAAAAAAAACAGTGTCATGGGTTAAGAGAATGGTCGAAATAGATCTGTTTGTAAGGGAATGGTTATCCAGGAAGGTAATTGAATGTGGCCAGTACTACGCTCAACCACTAAGTTTTTCTCCTATTCAAGGGTAGATGTGAGTGTGCGGCAGTGAGGTTTTATCTTGTTAATTCAGCCCTATTGAAGTCCTACAATATAGGTCGAAACCTTTGTTTTCAATTTATGGATTCTTTAAAACTTATTTTAACCATATCCGGACCGTTTTCTGCTCCTAATAACTTACACAGTCGACCAATATCTATTCAAGATATTAATGAATTAAAACTTTCAAATAACTGCGCTATTTATGAAATGAAAGCTGCTTTAACCGCGTTGAGCGATTTTAGTAGGGCTAAAAACTTAACGTATTCCCGTTGCCGAAATGGGCATTGCTTGTGACGTGTTGTGGGAGTATCCGGCTTATCATTTGATTATTAAATAAACTATTTGGAAATGAATATATCGGATTGCCAGTAGATGTGCAAGCCTGACTAATGTTTATATTTTCAATTTACAGATCATGAAATTTAAATTAACCAGTCTATTATTGATTTAGAAAAGTTCACAGTTATTCGAAGTTTTCAGTTTCCACTTTCATCAGCAGTTCATAATAAATGCCAAGTAGTTTTTAAAAATTATTATATAACTTTAGATCGGTTATTAAAGACATTTAAAGACAATATTAAAGAGTTTATTGCTTTGTGGAGCTTCTCCTCTCTAAGAGCACATCTTGCTATAAATCAAGAAGACAAGTAGAGAGCCAGAATGCCCAACAAGGTCTGAAGTCGCATCGTACTCAGTGAACAACGTAAAAATCCCATCTTGGAATGTCGACATCGTAAACCACGGGCCGTCGGATCGGGCTCCAAGGAGGAAATATCAGATTTTCTACCTCGTTGTGGGTTGGAGGGAAAGGAAAGGGTTAAGGCTGGGGGAGGGGTAAAAGCGGCACAACCTGATTGCGGGTACTGCCCCGGGCCACCACAATATCGCAGGTTAAAGTGGTTTATAACTTTTTAAGATCCCCTTGGTTTAATATAAATGTACAATCAGGGTTTATATAAAGATTAAATATTTTTACTTATGAAGTTTAGTGATAATAAGAAAAACCAAAGAAAACCCGAATGTACGATGCTGTTACTACCAATAGCTGTTGGGAAACATCCGACCATACCGAAAAATTAAACTGACAGAAAATCATAAATAAATGAACATAAAATGTATAATAAAAAACATAATATTAATAATAAAATGGGGTTGAACGGGTGAGAAAAGAACGTTCAAATGTTTTAGACCTGTGAGAATGATAGTAAAGACGAGATATTGTACCTTGGGATATGAGTTGTAAGAGACTATAATTGTATGAGGGAAGTTGTGAGTTGATTGTAAGTTATATGAATGAACCTAGGAAAAATTGTCTATGGACGGAAAGAACCACTTTAAATTTTCTAATAACAAGAATTTATTATTTTGCGGAATTTGTCCGATACTAAACCTCATCTTAATCCACCGTTTTGTGTCATTGGAACCAATAGAACATATTAGGCAACTTATTAATTGAGGAAACAAAGTAATATTATAGGAAGAAAATACCTTTCATATTTCGACCTTGACATTATGAGGGAGGTCTGAAAAGTTTCCGACCTAACTAAAATACAAGTAATTTTTTCTTAATTGTTTTTTCTATTTTTCAACATAGTCTCCTTGTAACTCTACACACTTTTCCCAGCGATGCTCCCATCTCTGTAACCCGTCTGAAAAGTACTCGGCGTTTTTCTCTGCAAAATAATTGTTGACGAAGGTGATTGCCTCTTCATTTGACAAAAATCTCTGTCCACCGAACTCAATTTTTAGATGAGGGAACAAAACAAGTCACTTGGGGCTAGATCTGGTGAGTAAGGCGGATATTCAAGCAGTTCAAACCGTAATTCGTGAATTTTCGCCATGGCAACCGCTGAGGTGTGAGACGGTACGTTGTCTTGGCGATGCAGAATTTTTTTTTTCAAAAGTGGCCGTTTTTTCCGCAAGTACTGCCTTCAGCTTGTCAAGTAATGATTTGTATTAAGCTACTGTAAGGTTTTTTCCTTTTTGAAGATAATCGATTAAAATAACTCTACGACTATCCCAAAAAACAGTCGCCAAACCAGCCGAGAAACCAGTTTTTGCTTTTATTGGAGCCGGTTCCTTCTTTGTAGTCCACTGTTTGGACTGTATTTTTGTTTCGGGCGTATAATGGTGTATCCAAGTTTCATCTACAATAATTAATCAGCGCCAAAACTCGGATTTATTGCGCCTAAACTGCGCTCAATGTTCATGAGCATTGGAAATGTTCATACTAGCAAACGCGGACCCAACGTGCGAACAGCTTTCTCATATGTAAATGTTGATTTAATATGTAACAAACACGTTCTTTTGATATATTAATAACCTCTGCTATCTCTCTCACTTTAATTCGGCGGTCGTCTAGCATCATTTGATGAACTTTGGTGATGTTCGGCAGAAACTTTTCAGACCACCTTTGTACTTAGCGCCGATAGTGCCGTAAATTAGGAATGATTAAAATACCAACTTACCAATTGTCCTATTTGATTATGAAACGCGACTGTTATTGAAGGTCTCGAGGTTATCGAGGTTATAGAATATTGGGCCCCCCAAAAAAGCCGAGTCAGCTGGAGAATATAAGAGGCTATACGGAATAGCAAAACGTGCACCCGATTAATATAATTATAGCGGTGACTTCGCAAAGGTTGTGATATAAACATGCGAACGAACGCCTAAAAAGTTTAATATACAAATGGGCGCTTGCTGTGGTAATCCATAAATGGAAGTTTGTAAGTAGCATATGTGTTGACGAGCCTTACAGTTCGCTAAGTGTTTATTGTATTAATAAGTATTATCCATTTTATGTTTTAACTCTTATCGGTTAGGTTTCAGTTGAATATCGATTTCAAAATCCTACTATTATAGCTCAAATCGGTACTCAACAAAATGTAATAAAAAGTTTGATAGATGACGAGCGATCATAAAAAAACACATTAAATAGACGAGGGGTAAGTGGTAATTAATTGGAACACACGAAGGAGTTAATGAAGGACCTTTGTTGGTACTAATTAAGGAAGTGGAAGAGAAGGGCCTAAATATTCGGAGGGAGTGAAGCCCTTGCAATTTAATTAGGTCGGAGTCAGATGTCGCCGGGCACTATCAGCCGGGGCACGTATTCCATTAGGGGCCGCCATTTCTTATTTTCCTTTTAGGCAAGGCTCCTTCCTCCCATTTTATTTAATCTAAGCCACATTAATTATCTCATCCTTCGGCTCTGCAAATTGTCTTGTTGGCTCTAATATATAGACTAATCTGTTTTAATTTTTAATTTTTTTATTTTTTTTGGAATGTAATTAAAAAGCTATATTTAAAAGGTACAAATAAAAATAATATATTTTAGTGATTTTTTGAAGTTTTATTGTTCTCATATTCATGCCCTAACATGTGTGTTTAATGAATCACAAAACAGAGGACCGAACCAGATCCGAAGGTACGAAATCCTGAACTGAAAGACAAATTCTAAATTCAGCTGAAAAGTATATTCGGACCATTGGATGTACAGAATCTCACAGTTGATTGACATTAAGAGACATTGGAGAAAGTAAAAAGAGACAGCCAAGGAAGTAATATCGATTCAGAAAAAAAGGAAAACTATGAAACGGATCACGGATGCAAGTGAAAAGACTGATCGAGCCACGTTCGTAAATAGACACCCGCTAGGCCAAAGACCAACAACAAATAAGAAATGCTAAAAGAGAATTCCTTGCTAAGACTACGTTCTGTTGAGGATAACTGTCATACTGTAAATATATGTTACTGTACACAGATTTCAGGAAACGTACGGTTTAATATAAAGCTTGAAACACACAAATGAGAGGAAAAGATGGACAACTGGCGGTATCCAAAGAAAAGGTATTAAACAAGTGGAATGAGCGTTTTCAGTAGCTTCTAGACCAAGAAAACAACTCGAATAAAGAGAGCATTGATGGAGGACCTTAATCCATAAGAGGTCGGAAGACCGCAGATCCTTGTTCTAAAAATAACTATCGATTGCCTTAAAAAAGATAGGTCCCAGGATTTCAAAATAAAACTTATAGAATAAGATTATATAATTTATAGTATAAGTTCTACACAATAAAATTAATATTACGTTTAGAAATATGTATTGGGCGTACACATCAACTCAAAAACACCAAATTTTAGGAACAGAGAGCAAACTTTTCATTAAATGGTTTGACGTTAACGAGGTTATATTGGTAGAAGAGAACATCCCAGCAAATAAAATAAATACCTTTCAAATCCGCCCTTTATTGAAAATATTTCCCCGGACGAAATAAAGTGATGTCGAATACAGCATTGCTTTCACCAGCTGTCTGAGCCCTCCTGATAGCGTTATCACTCTGCAACAGGTTTCTGATTTGCGATTCTATTTAAGTTGTCCATAACCCGCGATCTAGTAATTGCTTCAGTAAGCTACTTCAATATGATGCCCAAGCATTCCTATTTTCTTTTTAAAAAACTTAATGTACATTGAAATTTCATTAAAGCGTTTTAAATAACTAGCATTACTTGGGCACTACGCGCTATGATATTTGGATTTAACGCTTGAATACTACATATACATATGAGCATTCTAATGTTATAAATGTGAAAGTAACAATGTATGTCTGTCACAGACGTTATCACGGCCAAACCGCTGGGCCGATTGTGATGAAATTTGGTGCAGAGATATTCTAGAGACTGAGAAAGGACATAGGCTATTTTTTAATGCGATAAAAGGGTTGTAAGGGGTTGACATAGGGGTTATAATTATAATTTATTTAATTGAAAATAAATTATAAACATATTTTTTAATGCTTTTACATCATGTGCGTCGGCCAACCTCTTTCAAAAATCTGAAAAAGCTCAATAATCAAGAAGTTTCAACATTTCGAGTGGCATGTGAGGCAACAGGGTTATTATAGAACAATAATCATTGAGATACAACTCTGAAAGACGCTGTACAATGCAAATCTGCGCCCAAGTAAAGAGAGCTGTTCCCTATATTAATAGCGACATGTGGACTTTCAAACCCTCAAGAATTGTTGGAAAAGTGTAAAAATGACATGACGGATGATATTTTACACATATTACAAGAACAGAATACGAATGTTTCATACAATGATTTAATTTACAATGACGCGCTAGCAAAGGTTGAAGACCAAGTGACTACTACTGGATAAAAATTATCCGATTTTGGAAAGATCAAGAATTGGAAAAGTTAGTAGTGATTTAATGCGATAACTAGATTACGATACTGTTTCTTTAATGCAACAAATATCATAAGCCCTTCCACTTTTAAATTCAGAGCAAAGGTTAGTTTTTGACACAGTTATCAAAAAGTTGGCAGTGGCGAAGGAGGTTGGTTCTTCTTGGATGCTCTAGCAAGCAATGGCAAAACCTATCTTTTAAATTTACTATTAATCCGATTCCGGAAAGATAAAGGAGTTGCTGCTGGAGTAGTTTCCTCTGGAATAGCTGCTACGCTACTTAGTGGGGCACGAACAGCGCACTCAATTCTAAAACTACCATTTAAATACCAGTAAGTAACATTAGCAAAAGCAGTGAGCGCGGAAGACTGATACAGCAGTTGGTTTCGGATGAATATACAATGTTCCATAAAAGAGCAATCGAAGCACCAGATCGCACAATGAAAGATATCAAAGGAAACCAGTTGTGGGAAGGATGGTGGTACCTTTAGCTAGGGACTTTAGACAGACTATCCCGGTTATTATTAGACGTACGCCGACAGATGTTTGAAAGCATCTGTATAATGGGTACACGTAAAAAGGTTTTGTCTCACTTCAAATATGCGAGTAAATCTTCACAATGATTGTCAAGCAGGGCCAACATACAGCTACTGTTATAAAAATTGGAGAAGATTGTATGCCAACCGACAGTAACGACATGATTACACTTCTCTTGTTAATTAAAATAAGGAAAAATTTGGGAAAGCGGGTGTTTTAAGAAAATGACCTTGTACGCCACGAATCGACCTAAGCTTGTTTGTTTATTGTAAAGTATAAATATTTACTTGTAAATTAGCTATACAAAAATAATGATAGTACTAGTAGGTACTACTATGTAGGGGGGAGTCACCCAGTCTCCCCGAAGTTTTTCGGCCACCAAAAGTTTTCCCATCTGTTTTTTTGGTTGCAAACCTGGATTTACACCACTATGACATACCCTTACAACTTATAAAAAATGCAACTCTCTTCAATTTTTGGCGACCCTCAAACACCTGGCCTATGAATATTTGGTAAAAATGACCAAGGGGCATAAATCAGAATCTATTAGACCTACAGGTGTCAGTTATGAGATATAGGCCAAAACCTAAAATAACTCCGAAAATATCGAGGATTTTTTCACTACCACCAAAAGTTTTCCCATCCGTTTTTCGTAGCAATTTTGGATTTCCACTAGTCACACATGCACACAACATATCAAAAATGCAGGCAGCTCTCTTCAATTTATTGGAACCTAAAGCCCTTTTTCGGTACCTGGCCGCTGGCCTAATAATCCAGAAATTGTTTAAGTAATTTATGTGAAATAAATATTCAATGTATTAATATTAATCCGAAGTGGCAAAACATTCTGGATAAGGTTGCTAACAAACCCTTTTCAGAAGTTCGATACTGTATCCATATTTGCATAGACCTCTTAAAAGGAATGTAAATAATTTTGAATAATTTGCATACGAACGCATACTAATTTGGAAGCCATCATCTAATTCCAGAGCTTGCTATATATTTCGTGGCACTAGTTAGGAGAGGATACAACTTGCTCAAATTACTCCCAGACCGACTATAGGGCGAGCCGTGGAATTTCCTTTGCCGGAATAGTATTTTAATTTAAACCTCGAGGGAAATATTTGTAAGGCAATAATATGTATGAAGTAATTATAACCTCCTTCTTTTTGAGTATGCCATGACTTTTCGTAGATTTCATCTACTTTTCTTTTCTTAAATTTTCTTTTATCAATATATATATATATAAATTATCTTCTATATTTTAATATTAACAGAAACTTGAAAATATTAATATCCAATTTGAAAATATGATGCTCTTCCTGATATACCAGCATAAAAGCCATTTTTTGCTTTCCTACATAGATATGGCAAAAATATAACTACTAGACATGGGTTCAGCAGATGACAGCAAATTTTAAAACAAAAACGCGAAAGTAATACAGATTTTACGATTTTTTTTTTTCATTGTGAGGAAACTACTCATATCATCAGAAATTGGATCGAAACTGACGCAATGCATCTGCTTACAAATCCAATAATAGTGGGTTTGACTTCCGATCCTGGGATTTTGCTGTCATCCCTTACCTAGTCTGTATGTGAGGCAACTCTCAAAGACTGGGGATAGGAGTGCGATAGGAGACTGTGGTCCGGGCTGTGCTGAACAAAAATCACACTGCATGAGGAAAAGAGAGGAAGGTATGATGATGGTGAAGGTATGATATTGGATTATGATGATAGTAATGATGTTTTCCAGGATGTCAAATAGCCGTCCGGAGGTTTTGGTTCTCACCTACAAGTAGTAAATGTCCATAAGAAAACGACATCAAGGTGCCGTTATGGTCTTAAACGTCAACCTTATAAATATTTTTTTATTTAATCAAATGGATCAAAGGCAAATTATTTTGTCCACAAATAATGTACAGCATAAATCCAAAAATAATCATCAGCAGTGGACCAACCCAATTTTGGAACTCATTAATTGTATAATTTTATTTAAAGGTTTGATTGATGCCCTATCCCTCTTTAAAAAGTTTTTAGACGAAGTAGATAGTAGTCATTAGACCCCCCACGTTTCATTAAAACCTCCTTCTCATTCTTGTCTGACTGAATGTTATATATTTTATGTAAAAGTGAGATCAGAGATATAAATAAAAATAATGCCCTAAGAAGGTGAAAGACTTTTGTATGAAAATTCCCCTATTTTTATAGTGACAACCATGATATTTAGATTTAGCTTTTACAATGAAAAAAAAGAATTAAGTTTTTTTTTTTTTTTAATCAACCTCTAAGAGTGTAAAATAGGTGAAATCTGTAACGTGTTAAGTAAAATGTGTGAAAAAAGTAAGCAGGCTTCACTCCTAAACATTATAATAATTGCATTCAAGATATTGCACAGCAATCCCCCCTCCCCCAACGTTCAATAAGGGATGAAAGTTTTTGTTGGACTTCCGCCATTTTTATAGCGAATACCATGAAATTTTAGATTTAGCTTCTACATTAAAAATAAAGAATTACATGTTTTCTTATTTGTTGAAAATCAATCCCTTTAAGTGTAAAATAGGGGTTGAATGTTAGTATGGAAAAATTATTTTAGAAACAGGAAACTTAATTATGGAATGTACGAGTAACAAGTTCAATTTTTTTCATATAACTGGCGCGAAATAAGAATTGACTTAGAAATGCATTCTCTAGGGGGTGAAAAATGATCATACCTATCCTGTTACGGCCGCTCAGTTGTAATTATTAAAAAAATGTATGTTCATAGTTAGTATTTTGTTTTCGTTTTAAATTAGTCTATATTTTGTATTATTTTGATTTTCATTAGAAAATAAATGTTTTTAAATTTCGTAATGTATAACAGTGAAACAGCTGTTCTATACTTTTGTCGGTTTGAGTCAAGCGAACATCGTCCAGCAGTCGAGTCTTGTTTTTCGATAGCGGCCCGAGCGGTCCATCTGTTTTTCACAGTTATTCGTGAGTCCAGTCTAGTTTTCGATAGCGACCCGAGTGGTCATCTTTATCTTCACCACTACTACCGTCTTGGCCAGCGTACCTTCATGACCGACCTTACGGCAGTCAGTATTATCGTTTTTTTTGTGCGACCATTGTTGTCCATCTTCAACCATAAATCAACAGGGCTTTGTTTTCTTTGGCGACTTCGCTCCAGTACATCTAAACCTACAGGGTATTTTGACATTTATTTATTTTAAATGGGCAACTAAATAACCATCTATTAGTTCATTTGAAAAATATTATTAATTATTTTGTTTAGTAATTTTATTCGTTACTCAACTGATATTGTATTTTTTCATTCATGTATCTAGCCATAGTACTAGACTTATGTTTAGTAAGTGACGACGTTTCGACCTACAGTGTAAGCCATCTTCAGGGCGATTGGGAAGAGGAGGCGCTGGGTGCACCGGTTAACCAACAATTAGATTTTTCAGATTTTTTTGTTTGAAAACGTGTTTTTTGTATTAGAATAGCTAATACTAAGGATTTAAGTCGATATTTTCACTATTAAAAGTACACTCAATCTATCTACCTATATATATCTATAAAAAGCTTCTTATCATGAATATTCTATGTGAACACACCAAACTGTTACACCGAACTGACCGGTAGCGGCCTTAATGGAAATACTTATTTATTATTCTTATATCTAATAAAAAGTCTAATATCTAACGATGAACTGATCTAGTAAAAATTATAATCAATAGCATGAACTCTCAAAGGTGCTATTTGACATGGATGGACTACGTCCCCTTCAAATATACATCACGACACATAGCTCTATACCTCAATCGTTGATCAATATCTTTCACGGTCTTCAAAAAATAGCCAACATCGGTGTACTTTCTAAAAAGTCATATAAGGATTTAAAGTTTATTTAAAGTGATCTAGAAAAAGAAAGTTGTGTTATACGCGAATTAGATTTTCTTTTAATATTCGTTCATGTGAACCAATAACATAATCAATTAATGTATTATTGAGTAAATTATAAATCCCTCTTTGGTGTTAATAGTAGCTTATTTCTATGATTAAAGAAATCTTTTACCAAACCATTTTAACGAGAGGTCTTCTTTGAGCTTTCTTTTGAGGTACTTTACTTTTTTTCCCTGAATAAATATGGTGAAAAGATAAACCCAGTCAATGCTCTTCAGGTCTATATTATACTTATAAGGGTGAAATCTGGTTTTATCTGAGAAGTTGAGAAGTTGTTGGCTCAGATTCCTTGGCCAGATATTTCGGTTGCTAATAATTGGGACTCAAGGATTAGGGTTATCACTATATGAAAGGTCCAAAGGTAATAATTCCTTTCTCGAACGAAAAAGTTATTCAATCATTATTTAATAGAAAGGGAAAACAATCAGAAAAAATAATTAATAGTTCTCGTTTCGTTATTATTTCAAGTCCGATTTAATTTTGGTTTGAAGAAAGACAAATCTATGGAATCATCATTTAATGTTTAATATATCATTTATACGCGTGTGTATTGTGGTGCTAATTTCGCTTCCTATTATAAATTAAATCATAATATTAAAACCAAATGAACCATATTTTAGGAAAAACCCAGATAAAAAAAAAACTATTTAGATGACATAATGAGAAGAATAATGTGGAAGACACTAAAACATAGGTTTGCTAGAATAATTTATAGCATTATTGTATAATAACTGCTGTATTGGCTTTGCTGCCCAAGCTATGATCTCAGGGAAAAGTCAGATCCTTTGATCTGAATATAATTAAATACTAAAATGGGATGCCAACCTGAGATCGTTATACTTAATATGTAATAATTTTATGTTATTAATAATTAAGAGACTTATATAGTCTTCTCCAAAGGTTAACGTGGTTGACTGACCAGGAGTTGTTTATTAAATAAGAATAATTATAGAAGAACATTATATTTTATTCGTGCTGATCATGGTTACAGACTTTATAAATCTTAAGAACAACTTACAATTGAAAACGGGAAGCTATAGGTGACTTATGATACATTCTGCATCCTCCTCCTTACATCTTGACTTGACTGCTGCGTACCGACAACTGCCCCCTCTCTTCCAAGTAAAGTAATGAACCCTAAGGACCATTATACTCTACCTGGCCTAGGCCCCTTATTGTCACCTATAGCATTACCCATCGTCCAAAAACAAAAAAAAATATATACATATTTTTTTTCAATTAAATAATGTTTAAAAATGTGCAATCTCCAAATACATTATTTCAAAACATAAACATATACTAGCATAAACAGAATACATACAAAACAACAAAAGAAGAAAAACCACAAGAGCAGTTTTACAATGCATACTAAAAATAACCGATTGGGATTACAACACCATTATTTCTCACTTCCTGAATGTATATACAAACAATTTAATTTAAACTTCAAATACTCTTATTACATTTCATTCAGTTCTACTATTATTACCATTTATACAATTACTACATGGGTTTGAAAATATATTTTTGCTGCTACAATTCATACAAAATTCAACTAAAGCTCACTAGTGTTTATTCACCTGGTATTCTAGAACATTTCACAATATATCATTAAATAGGGGTCTTTGTCGGGAGGTCGGTACTGAAGGTACACACCTGCTTTACCTGGTATTCGAGAACATTTTAACAATATATCATTATTCTATATTGGCTTGACTCTCTAAATTCTGACTGTCGGCGTTTCTATGGGCGCCTAAAGTACACATTCAGGTATTAACAATAAAGGCGCAGGTGTCACAAACAAGGTTTGTTTACATGCCCATAAATTCTACAATTCTTTTGGGTCAAAGTACAAGTACAGCCATTAGAAAATTAGTATGAATTTTATTGGCTTCCATGATCAGCACACATAGCAATTTTAATAAAATAATTTACTTAATATTATTAGAACATAGCAAAAAAAAAGTTATTATTTATATTTGAATATATGAAAAGTGTGTTTAAAAGTAATTAAAGAATAATCTTACGCAGTTAGTCCAGTTCTAGTCCTTTTATTTAAACAATATTTTAGCCAGCCCTAATGATTTTAATTCTTCTTCTTGACTTTACCTCTAAGATAGTTACGAACATCCGCTGTCCTTTTCCTAAATAATTTACTTCATTCGTTTTAAAACCTAGAATATTTGCGTTCTTATTAATTTTTACACCCCGATAATTGGTTATCCCATTTATTTTATAAACGATACAGGGTAAACTTGTTGCAGATAATTGTCTTCGTTTAAAACACAAAGTGGGACCTACGTGGCACACTTTTACCTTCCTTCTTTGGTTATTTTCTTGAGTCTTAGTAAGTTGTGGTGACTTAAACTTTAAGACATCAGAGTTCAATGTTTGTTTGTTCTCAGTAGCCTTCAGTGTCACATTTTTAATTTGATCTACTTTCGTAGTCAAAGTCACTTCCTTATTTAATAAGTCAAAACTATCTTTCGAAACTATATTTGTGATTTTTTCAAATTTCGGTCTTTTAGCCGGAGTTGCTTCAGCTTCAACAAGTTTCCTCTTCTTACTACTATCACTAAGGTAACAAGAATTATTAACTGAACCCAAAAAGGAGCAATTTTCCTTACCTCTTTGTAATTTTACGTTAGACATTTTTCCTAAAACAATTTCTTTCTTCTTGTTAAATTCTTCTTTCTTCTTTACTAGTTTCTGTTCTACCGTTTCTCTTTGATATCTTTTGTTTGCGCTGTCCCTTTCTTCCCTTAGTTTTACTAGATCTTTATGGAGCTGTTTTTCTATGTTAAATATTTCTTGTATCTTATTTCTTTCTTTTGCCATGTAGACTCCCCTCTCATGACTAGGATGCTTATAACCAGCCAAATCATTTACTTTCTTCGGCAATACTTCAATATCAAGTTTTTGTTCACTCGTTTTTGGAGCACCTTCAAGCTTCAATATGAGATTACTCAAAAAAGTATTCACCTTTTCAGTTTGAGATACCATTAATTCTGCCATGTTTTCAAACTTTTGCAATATCCTTAATTTTCTTTCTTCCATCTCGTGGTCTTTACCACTTCTCTGAGACCCGTACTGCTCTAATCCTTCTTGCGTTTTCGGTCCTGGCATCATTATGATTCAATAAAAACGATTACAGCCAAATACTGATGTACTGGTTTTCAAATATATAAAAAAAAGATACGATAACTGTTTAGACCAATTCAAACATTCAATATGTACCATTCATAAGTAATCAATAAATAAACAACTCCCGTCAATCTGTTCAAAATCGTCACAGGGGATTTGTCAAGGGATGACAAAATGCTATATTGGCTTTACTGCCCAAGCTATGATCTCAGGGAAAAGTCAGATCCTTTGATCTGAATATAATTAAATACTAAAATGGGATGCCACCCTGAGATCATTATACTTAATATGTAATAATTTTATGTTATTAATAATTAAGAGACTTATATAGTCTTCTCCAAAGGTTAACGTGGTTGACTGACCAGGAGTTGTTTATTAAATAAGAATAATTATAGAAGAACATTATATTTTATTTATGCTGATCATGGTTACAGACTTTATAAATTTTAAGAACAACTTACAATTGAAAACGGGAAGCTATAGGTGACTTATGATACATTCTGCATCCTCCTCCTTACATCTTGACTTGACTGCTGCGTACCGACAACTGCCCCCTCTCTTCCAAGTAAAGTAATGAACCCTAAGGACCATTATACTCTACCTGGCCTAGGCCCCTTATTGTCACCTATAGCATAACCTTCATCATTCGTTTTAAAGAATGATGACTTGTTCCTTTTTTCTATTTAATCTTATTTGGTATACCAGCCACAAACCAAATCTTTTATATTAATCATTATTATTAACAAAGTAATCATGCTTAAGCGTGAGTATTATAAACTTTAGTATATTCATAAACACCTCAAAATTTTAAGTTTATTAAAATATTTTATTTTAATTCATAATTTAATTCATAATTTTATTATTTTCTAATTTAGTTTAAAAGAGATGAATTTCTACCGGTCTGGTGAAACTTTCTTATTGAAATTTGACAAAGAAGTCAAGGTTACAATTCTAACTTATAACAGTGTAAGTACATTTTCTTGTATTTATTACATTGGTATACATTTATTATTGAATAAATAATAAATAATTTGGAACTTTTTCTCTCTCAATATAGCCCTGGATTCGACGATACAAGCTCCAAGCATAATAAAACTTCCAGAGTTCCGCAATTATTGAAAGACGTGTTTTAAACTATGTAGAATTTTATTTACTAATATTTATACATTACTATTTTATAAGCTAATCCAATCCTCCTCCTCACTGACCTATCTTTGGTTTCCTACTTTTAACACCCGACGACCGAAGATTGCCATTAGCATGTTGCATCCAACGAAGTCATTCTCCTTCCTACCATACTCCATTCTTCAGCCATGTCCCAGCCATCATATTCTGGTCCTACTTTTAATAGATACAACATCTGATGTCTCAAAGAGATTTCTTAATAAAATCATTGTTTTTAAAATTATAATCAAACATATTTTGGTACCACTGCTGTATTATAAATTCAAAAAATACAATTCAGGATGGATAAATCACGTTTCCTTACTGAATTCCTAATTAGGCAAAATTATCTCTAAGAGATAATCAAAACTCATCAAAGACTTAATAAATTACCTTCCACCCTTTTTAAATCCAGTTTTTCGTCAGAGTTTCTTTCCTTTTAATTAATTAACAACCTTTGATTTAATACTTGATAATGGAAGGATCTTTAATATACTTTCTTTCATAATTTCTGAGCGATCAACTCGTCTTGAATATTATCTTACACCTTAAATGTAAGGAAAGAAGCAATAATTCACATGAATTGCGAAAACAGTTTTAAGCCCAATTATTAAAATAATTTATTGAATATACCATAGTACCAATGTACCACCATAATTGTAATAAATTAAAATTCAAAACGACATTCTGAGAGGTTGTAGAACGCCATTTCCCCTACTAGCAAGCTGTCATTCATATGCCACGCCTCACCAACCCCACATTCGTTTTCGCATAATGCCATTTTGTACACCTTCGGACTATAATATTATTAATTGCTCGCGTTTAGACAAACAGGATTTAATAAATATCTAATGTTCATAAATTGATAATAGGAATAACTCGACAAATATAAAAACGACTTGCGCAAAAGTTGTAGAACGCTATTTCCCCTACTACCTACCTGCCATTCCTACGCCACGCCTCACCAACCCCGCCGACCAATTCGCAAAAGGTAATGTAAACTTCGGACTATAATATTAATAATTGTGTGATTATACATGCAAAATTAGGTCGTAAAGTATATTTTTTTTTCTTCAATAGTTTTATAATGATTTTTATTTTTAATTACGTTTATTTCTCTTCAATTTGATAACCTTATCAATTATAATTATATACATTAATGAAATATCAAAGACAGTTAAGAAGGAATGATCAGACATCCAATATGGATTTTAACTCTTTCTTTTGATCTATATTTCGTCTAAAGCACCACTCTTGAGAGCTAGAAATTAGATCCACAATATAATATAATACCAGTGATATAAATCATTTTAGGATGTTTAAATAAAAAAAGGAACCACTAATTCAAATGTTATTAGAACAGAAAAGACAAGAATTTTCCTCGAAAATTCTCATACTTTTCGTGTTAACTGAGAATATATAGGCCCTAATTTACGACCGTATATTACAATAGCTTCTTATCTGAATGCCGTGGTTAATCTTCGGCGCTTTTAATACCAAGCAAGATCATAAAATCTCCAACAACATCGTCCTTCATAGATTTTCTCATATCAGGCACATTTACTTTTATACCTAGTGTTTCGCCACTTCAGTTCTTCGCAATTTCACAGGTCATCTAATATCGTAGTGTTCAGAAATACAACTAAAGGAAAATGAAAAACGCCAAAAATCTGGCGTTACAAACAGAACTACAAGAAAATACCATGTTCCTCCATAACATGTTTCTGAGTGTTAAGTGATTTTTGTTTTTCCAAAAAATTCATTCAATAAGATGCAACGGTTAGTCGTGATAAATCCTGTACGCATACAAAAATATTGAGATTTAACACTTGACAAATTATCGAAAATAAGTTTTTATTTTTATAAATTACCAATTTATTCAAGGAAAATCATTTGGTAAAAACTATTTAATTGTAAATGGTGAATTCGTCAACAGAACATTCGATATTTGACAACGTGCAGTTATTAGAGCTTTGCAAAAGACGATAAAATCAAAAAATACAGTACTTGTACACACAACATTAATTTTTTATCAAATTAAAATTATTATTCTATACTACAAGAATTATATATTTATTCTTGAACTGACATTCATGACAGGTTTTCATCGGGACTAACTAAGCATGAAACAAATAGTACACACACACACACACACACACACACATATATATATATATATATATATATATATATATATATATATATATATATATATAAAAGTGAGTGTCTATGTGTCTTATTTTGTTTATTTCTTATTCAGTCCATGATAATGATGCAAATCTGAAATTTGAGTCGAAACGCGGGTTCCTAATAAATAAAATAAAACCTGTAATACTACAACAAGTGAACGGGCCTGGGGTTCAGTTCATGAATCTGAGAGGCTGTAATGTTTCTTGGAGAATGGTGCAGGGAGGTGGTTTGTCCTGTATTAAGCTCAAACACCAGATTTTCCTCATTATTTTGGGTATCCATATTATAAAGACTGGGTGAGCCCCAGGAGAGTTCTAGGTTCCATAGAATCCATCTCCGGCTGCTAAAAGATTAAATAAAAGTCTTGCTAGCAGCAGTATTTGAATGCAGAACCTTCAGCATGGCGACTCAATGCTCTACCATTGAGTCACTCCGCTTCTAACAAATAGTTTATTTTGTACTCCATCGGGACTATCTTATCGTCCATATGATTCATACGGTCAAACGGTCGATATTCAAAATAAATATTTTGCCTCACAAATGTGAAAGGATAAATGAGTATTGACGCCAATTCCGATATAAACGTTGTCTACCTGATCGGGCAGGTAGAGAGAACTTTTAGGACGTACATATCAGGTGTGACCGGGAGGCGGAACCGTTAAATCCTCAACTGAACTAGACGAAGGTAAGTCGATTGGTAAGCAACTCACCTTCCTTCCACCAAACCTAAACCAACTTCAACTTCACCTGTCTGAGGCTTCTCTTTAAAACTTGCGTGGCACACCTTCCTCAGGTGAGTTGTTAACGCAAACTTCTTAACACTTTCAGGTCTTCACTTAGCTAACTACGTGATGTATAAATTTCTATTATATATATATATATATATATATATCTATATATATATATATGACCATATATTTTACGAAATGACCATATAATTACTCTCAGGTGAGGGGCAGCTTGAAAGACTACAAAGTACTCAAAAGAGATAGAAAGAATCTAATGTTTTAATTCACAAAAAATAGGTTTTGTGAGAGGATCATAATTAACATCGGGAGATCTCACTCTTACTGGTATGTAAAAATACAATATCTTTAACTTGTCCAATTTGTCGGGTTTCAAAAAATCTCAAAAGCTAGATAAGTATCAGGATGGCCTCAGGAAGACCTATCCCACAACGGTAATGCAATAATAATTTTTCCTTCATTTGCTCAACGTTTCTACTTGCAACAATGTGTTAAGATATCTGCATGCGTGATTATAAATTATATTAAAAATTCGGAATTAGGGCTTACTTTGGGCATTTTTCAAGGAAAACGTTTTTCTCTTTAAGTTAAAAGATGAAATTTAAATTAGAATTTCATCAAGATCGTATTAACATTAGAAAAAGTCAATTTAAAATGGAGTGTCTTAAACAATGTTCTTATACACAAGTTAAAATTTTATATTTCAGACATTAATATTTTTTCGTTTAATGCATAAAACTAACTTGCTTTTCTTTGGTGATAAGGAAGCAAAAATAATAAATCTAAATTTACAATTGAATACAGTGAAGTTTCTTTTAATTGAAAAGAATTGAATAAATTTTATCAAGTTTCAGTTGGTATAATAATTTATTCTTAGTTTAGGCCTGCCTTTCCCCGCCCCCATTAGGCAACCAAAACCTTCTTGATTTATTATTGACGAGCTCAATATCCGATTTGCTATGTCAGCCTTTCTTTATACCTCAGATAGAAAGATATATTATATATTTCTTAAAAGCCCCCAAGAGAAAGTACATTATCCAAACCGCCCTCTATTGTCCCACTTATTCTGGCTTAAAGTGTTCTCGGAACGGAAATATATTTCTATCTTATTTCTCAATAATATTATTTTCGATATTTAACATTTTTCGTTTGTCTTATTTTCGATAATATTACTTTTTTAAATTACCATTTTTGATTATTTTTTAAATTTTCAACTCGATATTCGTTATCCCATAATTTTAATTTTTATTTAAATCTTCTTTTCATGAAACATGTTAGAAGTCAACCCTGATTTATTGGAATTCCTTCTCATATTTCAGTGGCATGAAGTATAGAATTTTCAACCAATGTGTCTTGCGACCCTTGTGGCTTCCGCATTGTTCGGAAATTAGAGAATTCAATAGATTTTTAATCATCTTTTAAGTTTTTCATCAGCAGACAATTCTTTTCGAAATCTTTGTTTGTGTATCAGGAATAGATATAAATGTAAAAATATATGTTTCAGAAAAATAAACAAACATTTTTGGTCTAGTCTGGAAAAAAATATTGAATAACTTAACAATGTTTATTTGAGATACTAAAAAATTCACTAATTTAAATGTTTTTAAAATGAGGACTACCTAGGTTAAAACATGTAAAAATTAAACCCGTTCTTTTTTTATTACACTGCCAATCAAAATACTAAAAGCCTTTAAATTTATTAAAATTCGTTTCTGAAATTAATCAATTATAGGAGCCTAGAAATGAACAAGATATAAGAAAAAAAATCTTAGGAGTGGATTAAAGTGACTGTATTTACGAACATCTCTCTAATTTCCCGAAGGGATATGGAATAACCTGAATGGAAGAGATTATTTTGTTTATGTGAAGACTCTTCAGCCATTATATTTTGGGATCCTTTTCAAATAATCTGCGATATTGGATGGTGAAGCCTACTCTACCATATATTCTATCAGCTGGTTAGAAACTCATAAAGAATGTTTGTGTGGTTTATTTACATTTCTGATTCCTTTATGTATTCAAAACATATATGAATGTCATCGAGCATTTTCCATTTTTTTTACATTTACTTGCACTTTTACAGTCTTACTTAATAATAATCGTTCAGGCTTTGCTGTCACATTTTACAAAATATTAAAACGTAAAATTAAAATACAATTAAAGTTTCTCAAATTAAGAAAATAGAGTCTAATGTAGGAAAAAAAATAAGATCCTAGTTTTTGGTTATAAGTGGTAAAAAACAAATAGTACTTTTCAATAATATTATTGGACACATTTTAAATTATAATAATGTGCATGGCATTTATTTTCGGTTACATAGACTAATACATAAGTAGTGCTTTACGTTTTAAATTTAGTATTTAACACTTGTTTGCCAATATAAATAAAACTATTAGGTATAATGGATGAACCAGAGGTCACAGTTTACCTGTAACTCTCACGAAAATGAGGAAGATGAACGAATCATGTAGATGTAGGTATTTGAGATGTAAATCACTTGGCATTTACATAAGTAATTGTGCCTACTATATTTACATGTTTTGATGAATTGTTTAATAAATAATATGTTATAATTTTGTAAGACCTAATGGAGATCCACACAACTATAATTTCAAATCGATTCAGGATCAATGAATGTACACAATGAAATCATGATTTGTTCACTTAATTAGAAATATAGAAGAACTAATACTCCACACCTTTGTCTAAAATAATTTTCAATAACCCAAATATATTTCTTCACAGAAAATGTTTCTGTTGAACGCGACACGTTTTTCAGCTATGCATTCCGTGTTTGATCGCTCCAAAATGTCGCCTTTTAAACAAAACCTTATGTCTTATGTGCGAAAGGTTTGTATAGATAGCAAAAGTTTGAATGGTACTCGAAGGAATCGCTTCTATAATGAAGTGGGGGATGGTGCAGAAGGATTTGATTTCTTCGAGTGCAATATAAATATAATCTTGATTGGACATGACTAGCTTATTCAACTCTCATCCATTTTCCAAGAATACTATGAAGCATTAGGACTTTTACTTAACGGAGAATATATTCTTAATATATTCAGTGTTAACAGAGTTGGTACACATACTTACTCGTATATACTGCAATGTATATAATAAGCCCGAATATATTACTCAAAGTTCAAATTAAAAAAAAAAAAGATCTCGAGGATTTATAACTATATTTTTTAGCAATATATTGTGTGCGCAATATAACAAGTGTTAATTTTTCTTCTCTGGTAAAAAACTCCATTCGGCAGTCTAGGGGATTTTTGGTGTATTAGATATTTGGATTCTGCGTCGATAGTTTGCTATAACTACCACTACTGCTAAAACTATTACTGTAACCCTTCTTTAATTGATCTAACTTATAAATAATTTAAAAAAAAACTATTTAATTTATATTATCTTATCTTCTAATCAGGCTCCTATATTACCATTAGTTATTCAAATTAGGCCAACAGATACTGCCTAAACCCTTTCATATTGGCGTGGATTCCAAAGTAAACCAACTCATTTGCATAAGAGCAGTTAGGCAAACCGCTAACTACTTGCTATTGTCTATAATAACATGCTCGTTTGTTTGCGGCGAGTGGATAATTCATCTGTCCCTGGAAGTGGGTTCTGAATCCAAGATTAGAAACTCCGTTCTGTTTCGCCGAATTTGTGATTGAAAATTAACTTTGCATTCGCCGAATAGGTACTGTTACGGTCGCTTAGTTTGTAATTACGAATAATTAGTATGTTCATGGTTGACATTTTGTTTTTCAATTATTTTGTATTTTTTATTAATTTTAATTTCATTAGTAAATAAATATTAGTGAGGTAGCTGTCAACACCAGAGGTGATTTATTTTGTTATTATTAGCCGCACTCACTAATTCCAGTGTTGGCTTCGGTAGAGGCCCGAGTGGTCCTCTTCAACATCGCCACCATTGTTTTTTTTTTTCGTGTGTGTCGATCTATTAAATTTCATTGAAGCTACAGATGGTCTGCGGATCGGCATCGAATTCTTCGTCTACTGAAGGCAGCAGGGAACTTCTAATCGAGAAACCCGCCTGGAGAGAAATAAATTTTGACCCAGGGTATTTAGACATTTTATTTTTTATTTTTAATTGCGCAATTAAAGAATCACGTTATGAATTCATTCAAAAATTATTATTTATTTAGCTTCACATTCAAATAATGTGTTTATTATATTTTCCATTTCATGTTTATTTTGAAATAATTGCATATTTAAGTTGTTTTTTTATTGAATCAATTGGAATTTAATTACATTTGTACCCAAAAGGGTTTAGATTTATTCTTTAATTATTCATTTTAGGAAGCAACAGTAATTTTAATAATTGTATTTTATGTAATTAATTGTTTGATTGTTTTCATTTGTAAGTAATTTTATTTATTTTATGTTTTATTTATTTTATGTTTTATTTATTTTTACATTAAATTATTTATTATGTTCGGTCGTAAGACCAAATATATATAGAAATCTGGTAGAGGCCAAATCATCTTTAATGCACAACCCTTGGTTAAGAAACAATCTCTTGTCGTGTTCAGATTCTAAGACGCTCTGTGGGTTTTAGTGGTACAAGTTTGTCTGGCAACATATGTATTAAAAACTAGCTGACCCGGCCACGCGTTGCTGTGGCTGTTATAATAGTTTTAAAAAATATTAAGTTAAAATTTGAATTTTAAAGGAATAATGAATGAATGAAAAAATAATTAAATTGATTTATGATTATACATTTCATTCTTATTATATCTAACTATAGTATATAATAAATAAATAATATACTAAATTCTTAACTGATAAAATATAAACATTAGTTTAATGAATGAGGTATGTAAAATCCGTTTTTTCGGATGCAAATTCGGATTTACACTACTCAGACATTCTGTTACAACATATCAAAAATGCAGCAGGTTAGAAAACAATACAGTATTGCAATAAAATAATCACGGTACATTTTAAGTTTGACAATGTTACTTATCTTTGCGAAATTTCATTATAATCAGTCCAGGAGTTTAGGAGATTAGCCCCGAAAAACATTGTGACAGGATATTTTTATATATACAGTTATATAAGATTCCAGTTATTTGTTATATGATAGGGACTGAACTCAGAATCAATTAGATCTACAGAGTTGCCTAGATTTTTTTTTTCAAAAACGCACTGATTAGGAGATACAGGACAAAAAGTGAAAAAACTCCGAAAATTTCAAGGTTTTTCGGCCACCGAACGTTTCCTTCGTCATTTTTCCGGTTTTTCTCTCCATAAGAACCTTCTATGCGCCTTAGCAAAAATATTTAAAAAAAAATTAGTTTGCCGAATTCGTAGAGCCGTTCTCGAGTTAAGCGGTTAGCAAGGAATTTGGTGATTCATTTTTATTATATAGATAGATAGGTAAGATTCCATTTATTTATTATTCAATAGGGACCAAACTCGGATTCTATTGGACCTACAGAGCTGCGGTTAGGCTCAAATTGTATCAAATTTAATCTACTTTAAAAATGTTTTTTTTTTTGTCAAAAACGCACTAATTAAGAGATACAGTTAATTATTACACGATAGGGACCGAACTCAGAATCTATTCAACATACAGAGCTGCGGTTGAGCTCAAATTGTAGCAAATTTAATCTTCTTTAAAAATGGTTCTAAATATGTTTTTAAAAAACGCACCGATTAGGAGATACAGGCCAAAAAGTGAAAAAAACTCCGAAAATTTTAAGGTTTTTCGGCCACTGAAGGTTTTCCTCGTCATTTTCCCGGTTTTTCTCTCCATAAGAACCTTCTATGCGCCTTACCATAAATATGAAAACAAAAATAGCCGAATTAGTCGAGCCGTTCTCGAGTTTAGCGGTTAGCAAGGAATTTGGCGATTCATTTTTATTATATAGATTATGAAGAAAATAAAAATAAGATTAAAAAATGGTCCAACTAGATTGCGAGTGTTAACAAGGGCTTAATGTTTATAAATACAGTTGTCATTGAAGCTCTGAGGGTTGAAACGTTGCACAGTGGACGATAAGCCCGATTTTGTGTGCAAAAACCCAAATGACCTCTGATAAGAATAAAAGTTGGCATTAAGGGATTTTGAAGGTCGCTGATTATGAATCCAAAAGCTATATGATTTTAAACAAAATGGACGATCAAATATGGCGGACATGGGTGTTAATAAGGTGCAAGATCTTGAAAAAAATTGGTATATGTTGATTTTGAGGATCACTGATTACGAATCCGAAAGCCAAATTATTGTTTTACTCTTTGTTCATATTCACGAAATCAAATAATAATTTTAAATTAGTATAAATAACTTTTCCCCATAAACATAAAGCTACTGGACAACTACGTTTTACGCACTGGATAATAACCTAAAAGAAAAAAGTTATTTCCTTATATTTAGAATGAATGGTCGTAAATACATACTAGTATAATTATAATCTGGATGTTAAATGAGAGAAGGAAAATGTACCTCCTCATGAAATATCGACGAATATTTTTTCCTTGTTCGAATTCATCCTATCTGATTTACTGTACTTATCCTTCCAGGCTGTCCTACCCCTTTGGCCATGTAGTGTAATTAAAATCTGAATATAAAATTAAGGAAGAATAATCAGATAATACTGCATCTAGAGGACTAAGGAAAGAGAGAATATCCTCGGAACATAACTCTGGATTGAAATCATTTCTTGTTAAAATATTTACTGAGCTGAGCCAGCCGTGTATACAGCCGAGAAGAGTGCTACAGGACCTGTTAAAAGGAACATATTTAGTCAAAACTAAAGCATAGCTTCTACCGGCTCTTAGAATAGGAATAAAAGTTAATGGATTCCGGTTTACGTTAAATTTATTAGCCTCGCCATAATGAGATAAAAGCAAGAAGTACTCAATCCTAATTGGTATTTAGCAGGATAGTGCTCCGTTGGTTGAGGGAATATCCGAGGTGTGGGCTGAGGGGAGGGGCAAGGAACTTAGGTACCTCAGCCCAGGGCAATTAAAAAGTAGCAATTAATTATCTTATCCGAAGGTGGTCTTCTTGTTATAGCTCTTTAATGGATCGGAATTATCGTTCACAACAGTTTATTATTCTCCATCTTTACACTCTTGCCTCTCAGGAATTTTTTTTAATAAGTCATTTGTATTTGAGAATTCCATGACCCTTGTATCAGGTAATTTTTGAGAAATAATTTATTTCGGATATCTTCTTCTTTCATTATAATTTACTTTACATTTACCAAAGAATAATATATAAAATAAAATGTGCCTTCTCCTTAAAAAAAAAACCTGTACGACTACAACTCGTGAACGGGTCTGGGGTTTAGTACATGGCAGAGACTGTACTGTTTCATAGACTGAGGTTGTGCAGTGAGTTGGTTCTAGAGCACACTCAACCGCTATATCTTTCCCTCTTCTTTTGAGTAGCCACTTTATAGAGGCTGGGTGAGCCACATGAGGTTCCTAGGTCTCATACGATCCATCTCCGGCTGGTAACAGACTAAATAGTCTTACAACAGCAAGATGTGAACCAGTATTATGAGAACTCGGTGCTCTACTTCTGAGCCACACTACAGTTTCACTTTCACCATTAAGCTCCACAAAATCTAACCAGTGCAGTAGAAACCAAAGTATTTAATAATTAATATACATACCAAAGAGTAATTTACATCCTATACTAAAAAAAATAACAGCATACTAAAAATGAATAATATTAATAATTATTTGGATGATTCTGGAGCTTTCTTTACGAATTCTCCAGATTTAATCATGGGTTGTAATTTGATTTATAACAAGAAATAAAAATAATATTTATTTAAGAAATCATACAAATGCTATTTTTGGTGTTCTTCGGAAAACCTCCCCTAAGGGATTATGTTGAAAGCGTGTATGAAGAAACCTCCCATTGAAGGCACTCCTAGCTCGATCCAGATCCCTGCTCCAGAGACGTTTCAGTCTCTTGTCGGATTCTGTACCGAATAGAAAACTGTACTGTAAGTAATGTGTCTGTCAGTAATGATTGTACCAGTAAGTTTGGATGTCCAGCAAGTGAGTTATGAAATTTTTTGTAGTTGTTCTTGATTGTGTCAGCCACGAGTGACACGTTGAGATCTTTGTGTAATGTTTTATTAGTGATGTAGAAGGGATTATGGGTGATATAACGAAGGAATTTCGATTGAAAAATATGAATGGTCTGTATGTGTGATTTTTTGCGTGACCCCCACACTTGCGAGGTGTGGGTCCATATTGGTAATGGCATGTTGTATATTTTAATTTTGTTTGTTAGTGATAATTTATTTTAGTGGTGAAATAGTCGCCTTAGAAGTGAAAGTCGATGATTAAATTTTTTCTTCAAATTAATTACGTGTGTTTTCCAAGTCAGTCTTCAGTACATGGTAAGGCCCAAGTATTTTGTCTGTGTTTGTCTGGGCATTGGTGTATTTTATAGTGTTAGCGAGGGGCAGTCTGAATGTCTAACTTGGTTCGATTTTGGTATGATAATTTTTATACGCCGCTTATGGAGCCAATTTTCTAATGAATTTAAGTGTGTCTGTAGGTTCTGAGAGGCTCTATTGAGGTTAGTACTGATCGAAAGTATGACAGTATCGTCCTCATATGTAGCAAGTAGTGTTTCTGGTGTCTGTGGGATGTCGTAGGTGTATATAGGGTACAGAACTGGACCTAGAATACTGCCCTGGGGTACTCCTGCATAAATTCGGCAATAGTCGGAATGTTTACCATCCTGATTAACAATAAAGAACCTGTCTTCTAGACATGATTTTATGTCAGATAATATGTCTGCGGTAGAACTAATTTTAGATTGTACCGGAGAACATCGGGCCAAAATATATTAAAAGCTTGTGAAACGTCCAAGAACGCTGCTGTGCAATCAATATTCCTTCTTTTCTAGTGCTACGGCAATGCTATCAACCACTCTATGACATTGTTGTGTTGTAGAATGTGCAGGCCTGAACCCGAATTGGTGGTTAGGAATTAAATTATTTATTTCTAATAATGGATAAAGCTGCTTTAACAATACATTTTCAAATATTTTGGAAAATAGTGGTAAAAGACTAATAGCTCTGAAGGACGTAACTAGGTTTAATGATTTCTTTGGCTTGGGGATTATTTTTACTACTGAAAATTTCCATACTAAAGGAAAATAAATAAGTCGAAGAATAGAATTGTAGATAGCTGTCAGAAAAATTAAGCCTTTTCTAGGAAGAAGTCGTACAATTTTAAGTGTAATTAGATCATAACCAGATGATTTTCTGCGCGGTAATTTCTTAAAAAAAATAACTTCACTAATAACCTTACAGCCAAAAATAATGGCATACTAAAATATCAATAACATCAATATTTAACTGAATGATCCCGGACCTTCCTTTAATCCTCCAAATTTATTCACGTCTTCGAGACTGAAATATTTAATTAATATTAGTTAAAAAAAATTATAACCGAAAATAATGGTATAAAAAAGCATAAATTGCAAACCATAAATAACACGGGTTCCAAATCGCCATATATAAACCAGATTCATACTAAAAAATGAATTACTGCATAAATGGTTTGAATGGTTCTGTAGTTTTCTTTATGGAATTTCTAAATTTAACTGCTGTTGTAATGACCATTACTTATAGTTAATATCAATACCGAAAAATAATTAAATATTATTTATTATGATTATTGGCATACAAGGATAAATAAGAGATACTATCATTAAAAAATCAACTACTTCTATAATCCTCTGAATTATAAATTATTTTTTACGCCTCCAAACTTAACTACAACGAACAAAAGATTAATGACCAAATTACTTAATAATTAATTAATTAATATATATTAATTAATAATTATCATTAATTTCATAACGAAAAAATATTCCAATAATTTACTTCATAGACACGTGCAAATGGCTTATAAGGGATACCATTACCATATAACAATAACATATTTTTTTTTAATAACACCGAAATAATTAAAATATAATATCTCCACAACCTGGATTTTTGGATGTTTTCCACATTTGGAAGAAATCATAATATATTTCCTCTTTAGGTATTGGATTATTTAAGAGAACACGAGAGGGACTGAAGTACATAATAGAAGGAGGTAATAAGAGAGAATGAAGAAAGGTGTAGAGATGAAGAAGGGCTTGAAGAGTGGACGCAATAGCACTCACTCATGAGAAGAAAGGCTCGCGTGGAAATGAGATCCTGATATCGTTAGCCCTCAACTCCTCTCCACCGGATATATTCTTCCTTTTCCAAATTCGTCTTGCCTAATTTATTGTACACATCCATACGCTTCTCATTAGCTTATGCTATGGTTCATTATTGCATTTGTACATGTAACCTATAGTTATGAAGCAAATATGATAGCTATATGTGCCATGCGTAATATGTATGCTTATATCGTGGTGGACTTACGATTTTTTGAAGGCAATAAATATTTATTGGTTATTCTGTCCATCGAAGGGACGTAAAATGGTGTTACCGAGCCTATACGATATCAGGTCCTCGTTAATGACCCCTATTCTAATTAGGCCTGTATAGGCCTAAATTTAGGACACCCCAGCATCGTCCGAAACAGAACTAATTAAGATAAATAGCCTCTTTAAAGTGCAAAACAAAGCCTTTTTAAAATGGAAAATATTAATTGAGATACAAAAATAATGTAGTGATTAACAAGAATTAATAAATAGTTTATGTTTTATTAAAACATAGCACAGCAATCTTAAATTCAAAATTAATATATAATATTTTTTACTAAATTTTATTTAATTTAATTAGTTATTATACTTCTTCTACCGTGGTACTATAACTGTTGGAGCGTCGGGGTCTCCCGTGAATGTAGTCCTGGCTGCCTCAGTCCTCCAGTAAGGATTACTAAGGATGGATCTAGGATATTTTATCGGTTGGCACACCATCTGATTATCGAAACCTGGGTTACAAGACATAGCTGCATAAAGTGTTTAAATAAATAAACAATATCACAAGTAATATGTACAGGGAACGTCTCTAAATTAGATAATGAAACGATTACAATAGTTTAATATTGAAGTGTTGATATAAAAAGTTGTTCTTACATCCACGATCTCGGTTAAATAAGGACTCATCATAACCATGACATTACTGGTCATGTAATCAAATCCTGGATTTTGGGGGTACAGACCCACATCCCTATACCTAAATATATTTTAACTAAGTTAGACGTGACGTACCTGGGATCACTCAAAAACTAAATAAAGCTTAAATATTGATTTTTTTTTTTTTTAAATCTGATTAAATACCTCCTTTTTGAATGCCTACGTGATCATCGAAAGTAATCCTTAACGTGAATACCTCAGTACATTAGTATAAAAAATTATCTCCTCAAAATTATTTCTAGAATTATTATTTGACAATTTTTATGTAAATGCAAATAACTAATTATTATTAGCTACTGGAACCCTAAATTAGAGTGAAAGAACTTTAGTTCATGGTGGGCTGGTCGAATCGCAAGGATGACATTAGAACAGATACATTATACGAAAAGATGCATGGCACTAGCTGAATGAATTTATTCTTAAACCAAGGTTTCGATCACTACCTGCATATGTGATCGGGTTTTAGTAACTATCATTTCTGATAATTCTTATTTTAAAATCCAGTATGATCTGTACGATACATAGTAGTTACATCTAGTTTTGCAATAGTAGTGCTCACATATTGAGATATTTTAATTATGGGTTTCGGAATTGTCTATTCAATTTTTGGTCTTGCTATTGCATATAGAATTTTAGATAATATCACTTCATCTATACATAAATAGCAGTGAAATAGTGTATAAAAACATTCTAGTTGAGAATTAACGATATATAATTAATAAAGGTACATGAAAACAATATACAATGAATACCAAGACACAGATTACAGAAAAGCAATTCGATAATGGATCCTAAAATAAAATAAAAACTAAATTTCGTCGTAAAGTAACAATCGAACAAACAAGAAATTTTATTGTCGATCATGTTTTCAGAAAAAGCGCCACGGATAACGTTATAAGGAACGTCAATATCGATATAATTTAAAGAATTTTGAAATAATCAATACAGATGCGATTTGTAGATACATAGATAGTGGATTTCTAAAACTTCATCAATCACACTTTCGGGTAATAGAAGGATGTATTATTTGTATGCATATATTCATTATAATGTATTGTAATTGTATTATATTAGTGAAAATTAAAGAAAGTTTAGAAAACTAAATTTCTTAAACAGTGATGAAAAAAATTATAATATATAAATAACTAATATATTATCATCAAATACATGTTGATGTGCATCTATCATTTTTCCTCCAACCATTTTGGGGTTTTGAATTACACATTTCTACAAATTAAAAAAAAAGTATGTAAAGAAAACTTAGATCTTAATTCTTTCAATTTTTAACATTAGTTAATTTTCCAATTAATTGTTTTATTCAAAACTAAATAACAAAAATTATGTCAAATAATTCAAAATACAGGCACTTAACAGGAAGCCATTATGAAAATTAGGTAGTTAAGCCCTGTCATTATATTTCAATCAGAATTGGACCTAACTGGAATTGAAAACCATTTAATTTAAAATCGTTATATAACGAATTCAAATATAAAAGGTACAGTCGATATCGATAAAAAGGTAAAGAAAAAGTGTTAAATCAATTATAGAATGTGATACTTAGTTTTTCATAAAAACAGCCAAGTAACATCAACGGCAATTCATACCAAAAAAATGAGTTATATTTGTATTTGTTATTTCAGTTAAAAACCGAAGATTCGAAATTTTCCACAATCGCAATATTTATTACACTTAATAAACACTTTCATGAAGAGATACTAGCTTCATTTATCTGGGAATGGACCTCAGCCTTCCACTCTTGCTAGAAAAATGGTTATGTAAGAAAAATTCTTATCTCTTATAAGTGCAAAGATCTACTACCAAGATTAGGAAAGGAAATTAAACTCTATCTGTATCTAAATGAAAGTAGACCAAAATATTTTTGCACTTTATTAGGTAGGAGCTAATAATTTCTTCCGGTCCATTGTGTTTTTTATTTTGTCATTTTATTTTCCTATAATTCATAATGCAATTGTAATAATCTATAACTTATAAAAAATAATATGGCAGAGCATTAGGTGGTTCGTGTGCCTTCTGTTATCATGATACTGTGTCCTCAGAATATTATCATTCAAGGTTTTAATTGAGTGTGAACTTGTTAAGTATCTGTTATTGAATTTTGTAAAATTTTAATCATAATAATAATAAAATATTAAGTAAACCAAATGCTCAATGCCGACACCACAAATCGCTACTTCCAATCTTCCATTCACGGGCTTCATCTAAACCCAAACCCTTGGGATCATCCTTGACGCCTTCCATCTACGCCTGGGTCAACTTCGTGGACTTTTATCACTCGGTTTAACTCTAATTTTCTTTTTAGGAATTGGTTTGTTACTAAGCTCAAGAACTTCACGAGCTCATCGCTAGTTATAAGTCAGAAAGACAGTAGTTTTACAAATTCTAATTTTTAAGTTTCGGGGCAAAAACCACGAAGTGGTTGATGTCGAGATTGAATAAATAACAAGGATTTTCTGCTTTCAACCAATCCTTTAATTCCTCCTTTTAGTTATCATGGACTTTAGATATTTAGCTCTAAATTTTATGCTGGCTACTTTTTAGTTTTTTAACTGCATGTAGTTACTTAAATATACTTGAATTAAATGATAACCAAACACTGCTAAAGTTGATCACTTTATACGCAGCAAGATATTTGTGTATTTACCAACTTTCAGCTCAAGAGGTCATGGTGTTTTCTTATGTGTTATCTTAGTCCATTGTCCTTCATCTCGAAACTTGGAATGATGTTTTGCTACAAAAGTTGTTTTGGCACAGTTTGGACTTCCAAACTGTCCATCGATCCATTCTTCTCAAACTTGCTGGTACTTCGGCTATTGTGGTTCAAGGCATTATCCTTTTGACAACTCTTAAAACAGTGTTGTTTACCATATGGCGACCTGGGATGAGCTCTAAAGTCTATATGATATGGTATATGATAGTGTCTATATCAAGTACAACATATAATAATGATGATTGTACAATTATTCTGTTACTATATCATTGAAATCGATTAATACATAGAGGCTTAATTTATGATTATTAAAGAAGACTAGTGGTCGAAATTCCATATTAAACCAGTTTTGTGATTTATCTATACTGACTAAGGAAACCTTTTTTTTTCTATTCTTTGAAATTAAATTGAAAATAAATGTATATATATATATATATATATATATATATATATATATATATATATATATATAAAGTTAATTGAAAATTAATATTTAAAACATGTAAATATGAATGTATTGTAAATAAATCTTTGTTTTTTTCAAAGAAAAAAAAATGCAGTTAGTCATCAGTTTGGGTATAGGGTTAGTACTGTTCTGCTTAGATCTCTTTTCTTCCATTCTTTTAGTCACTATTCCTTCTAATTATTTTCTAAGGAGGCAGTTTATATAAGAAGCGACGTGCGTTCCCTCGCAATTCGAGCATTTTGGTTCACCTAGTCGCGGATATTCAGAAATGCTATGTTAGCTGCTGCATCTTACACATTTTACAGTGTGGTTGCAGTAGTTTTTTGTGTGCTCAAATTGCTGACATCTATAGAACTGGGGCGGTACGATATTCTTTCCTGGGATGTATTTCACAACCGTGAATATACATCTATTGATGTGGCTTACTTTGTCTTGTATATTTTTTATAGTGGAACAGTTATCACTATTGGTAATAATTCCATTTTTTTCCCGTAGGTTCCTCAGTTGGTGGTAAATTAGTTAGAGCACTACTGGTGGCACTTCTGCTTTCCTTGCCTTCCTCTTGGCCGATTTTGTCCCTGTCTTTACTTTTTTGAAGGGGGCCTCATTTTCAGATTGCGGTAGAGGCGTTTTTAAGCCCAGCATGATCACTGCTTGTCCTCTTCCTAATACACCAATCCCCTGTCCTAGTAGCACTAAACACTGTACACAATTAAATAGATACTACACAGCCTTGATACCTAGATAGTCAATTGCCAATTCTTATCAGAGCAACGCTGCCCTGTCGTCAGTTGAGGTTGTATCCAAGTGATATGAATAAACCCCAACAGATTCAGGCCGAATCTTAATAAGTATAGTAATAGTGTTTGTTTGAATAGGTGTCTTTAAAAAGGCTCCTATACAAAAAATGATGGTATTTCAACACTTCGAGAATAAAGCAATAGAATACACTTTTACCGTAGATACCACACGTATCTCTTTCCGATTAGTCTCGGAATATAACTTTTAATTTATAGGGGGGGCCATACACGGTCAATATTACTGACAGTATTGGAATGGCGAAAATACTGAGGAATCAACCATCAGTATTTTTACACAATACACTATCAGTATTACTTTCAGTATTTAACTCATTTTGCTTACTGGAGCGAAATCGTAGCCCGGCAGGTGGCCCTAGGATTTTTTTAAGGGAGTAAAAAAATCTTAGTTATGCCGTCCTTCGGAAGGGACGTTAAACGGGGGTCCCGAGCCTGTAGATGTCAGGTACTCGTTAAAAATCCCTATCCTAATTAAACCCGGGTAGGCAAAATTTAGAGCTCCCACTGTAACATCGTCCGATTAGCCATAGCAGCATAAAGTGACGTTAAATGAACAAACTCATTTTCCATATTTTGATGTAGTGTCGAATCAGGGCAATATTTTTTTTTTATCTTCATTACAATGTTTAGTAATATAATTATCTAATTTCTTTTTCTGTATGTTTACTATTTTGTTATTTTTATGTACTATTATTTTTGTAAAAGTTCTAACCAAACTCTCTCCTGTATTTTACTAATATAAAAATCAGAAATAAAAAAAAATCAGTTCACAGTTAGCTCGCGATAAGAACAGTAATCTCTTTCTCTATTTCTCTCTTTATCTCTTTCTCAGACAGAAGCACAGGAGTGGTGACTGGTATATTATAGTGTTGAATCACCATTCTCGGATTTTGTCTTATTTTGTAACAATTTAAAATTACATTCTCAAAAGAAATTGGGTTGTTCATATAGGTTATGGAGAGCTTATTTTTGTTTAAATCTTTAAAAATCAATCAAAAGTAAATTGAGATCCAAGTATACCTCATATATGAATAATTCAATACACCAATACCTCGCTTTACGGCCTAGATACGTTCCACAAAACTTGGCCGCAAAGCGAAAAGCCGTATTAGGAATCAATTATTCTAATACAAAATCAATGGGGTCGATTCCAAATTTGTTAAACATGTAACATGTTTTATCATTCAAAATGCATTTTATCTTTTTATTTCATTTAAATCAAAAATACATTCATAACAAGTACATACATTTATACATAAAATAATAACAGACATAATTTTTTTTTAAATGGCTTTAATCTGAAGACGATGAACAAATGGTAACCTGCAGATCTCTGTCGTCATCATTTTTCGAAAAGTTCGAACAACAATTTATCGGAAAGTTCGGCGTAGGTAATATGCCTTAAAAGTGGCTATTGCACTCTGATCCATTGGTCCAGAACTGTTGTATTTTTCGGAAGGTTCTCAATCATGACATCTTCAGATAGTTCGGATAAATTAGTAGGATGCCCTGGTGCATTATCCAAAATTAGCAAAGCTTAAGTTATTGTCTCGCAAATATTTTTTCACTTCTGTACAAAAGTGATTTTTGAACCAATCCTCAAAAGTAGCTTTAGTCATCCAAGCTTTCTTGTTGGATCTCCATATGACGGGTAATTGATTTTTATTTAGTCCTTTAAGAGGCCGTGGATTTTCGGACAAATATATTAAAAGTGGTTTTAGCTTAAAATCACCCGCGGCATTTGCACCAAGTAGCAAAGTTAATCGTTCTTTAGACACCTTGTAACCAGGGGCAGATTTTTCGGTTTTTGAAATGTACGTGTGATCAGGCATTCGCTTCCAATAAAGCCCTGTTTCGTCTACGTTAAACACTTGTTCAGGTTTATAACCACCTCTTTCAATAATTCCCTTTTAAATGTTGGGATACTCCGTTGATGCGGCCTCATCGGCGCTTGCTGCTTCACCTTTCATTTTCAAATTATGCAAATTAAATCTATTTTTGAATTTTTCAAATCATCCTCGGCTTGCTTGGAATGTGACATCTTCAGCAGATTCATCGGTATCTCCATTCTTCAAATTTTCGAAAATACTTAAAGCTTTTTCCTGGATAGTCATTTGACTCATTGGCATTCTCCGTTTGTTATTGTCCTCAATCCATATAATCAATAGTTTTTTCCATTTTTTCCATAATCCAGTTTCTTTGGCGTGTTAATCTCGAGACATTTAAAGGTGCAGCAGATTGCAAATATGTTTTAATGTCTTCTTTTTTATCGCGAATAGTTTGAATGAGATTTCACAAGTCCATCGTTGTCTTGCAAATTTCAACAATTTTCTCTCCAGCTTCTATACGACGTAATACTTCTAGTTTAGTTCCTAGCCTGACTGATTTTCAGCATCTCTTTTTATCAGTCTCCGAAGTCGATAATCGTTTTGGTGGCATTTTGTCTAAAAAATAATGAAATTATAAAATAAGTTAAAAAAAAAAATACATATTAAATTTTTTCAATTTTTTCAAACATACATATGTACTTACGTACCAAAAATGTCCCTAATTGTTTCCAATTTTTCCAGTTAATGTGTAACAATCAGTAATAAATATGTAAATAAAACACTCACAGACAAGTCTAAACCAGCCGCTTTATGAGAACACAATGAAAAACGCACTTAAACAAGTGCAAATTGAAAAGAGTCTGCATCGAGATTGCGGTTGCGAAAGATTGGCAACTTGTAGATATATCGATACATATTTTTTTTTTTTTTTGCCGTTATAGCGAAACATTTTAGGCCGTAAATCGAAAACATGCCATAATTGAAGAGGGCCGTTATAGCGAAATGCCGTATAAAGAGCGGCCGTACAGCGAGGTATGGATGTAATGTGATTGTTATACAACTGTGGGTACGAATTAGTTTATTCCTATCGTAGATTTATCCTTATCATTTATTTCAGCTCTCTCTCTCACTCTCTCTCTCTCTCTCTCTCTCTCTCTCTCTCTCTCTCTCTCTCTCTCTCTCTCTCTCTCTCTCTCTCTCTCTCTCTCTCTCCCTCTCTCTCTCTCTCTCTCTCTCTCTCTCTCTCTCTCTCTCTCTCTCTCTCTCTCTCTCTCTCTCTCTCTCTACTTTATCGACTCAAACTTATCTCCTTTATATAGTCTCTGTTTCCTGGAAGCCTTTGTATCGCCGAGAAAATGTTAGAGATTTTATTCGAATGAGAGATTCAAGTTTATTACCCATTATATTCGGGAAGATAGAAGAATTCAAGAAGCTCTTCACCAGGCAATCTCATATACCCTATTGGAAGTTATGAGATTGTAAATTCAATCATTATAAGGAAATCATTTTTATTTAGTTATTATATTTTCTCTATTTACAAATTTTTAGAAATCCTGTTATTATTATTTACATTTTTTATCTTATATTATTCCGTTTTGTAAAATTAATATTGTTAATTTTAGTTGCAATCTCAAATAGGTTTATGTTGCTTTAAATTAGTAATGGAATTAAATGTTATCTTATATATTTTAAGTAGGTCCTGTGAAATTGTTGGGTTTAGTAACTAGCAAATCCCTAAACTGATAATGAAGTCCTGAGGTGACTGGTAAACGTCTCATGGGGACATATTTGGGATGATTGTGTTAATTTTAAAACAAACGGATTACGGTTTGGAGATTAATATACAATCCAAATAGAGTTATATAAACAGCAATATTTATTACGTCCTTTTATTATTAATAATTTACATTGATCATTTCATACTTACTAAGTTTCGTCCGATTAGTCATAGCAGCATAAAGTGACGTTAAATGAACAATCAACAAGAAACTTAAGTTTTATGAGTGCCAAGCTTACAAAATTCAAATATTGTAATATCTTTACAATAAGTTCTTTAAAGATGGAATGAGGATATGAAATTTTAAAAATATGACACGTGAAATCAGCGATTATATTGTACAGTTTGGATGTGTGGAGAATTATCATAGCGAGGCACTCGATACCTACTGATTAAATGTCACCTATTGAAAAAAAAAATGTTAACTTTTCTTCATATTCTAAATTTCGTTGGTTATATCGCATCTACAACGAATTTGTATTCCAGCCTTTGCTGGTCACTTCCACATCTGAATGCCAATGCAGTAAAAACCTATAGGCTTTCTACGTTCACTTTTATTTTTTCCTGAAATAAAACGAAAACATCTATTTGTTCAATTTGGTAAATTGACTGTGAATTTCTGCGTATACAATATTCAGTTAATCGATTTCTGGGATAAAACTTAATAAACAATAATTAATTAGCTCATGCTTACACCTCTCTTGGTCGGCAAATCTTTTTCTAGGAAGGAGAAAATCAGTACAGTAGTAATTCAGTTCTGTGGAAGAGATTTACCTATCATTTTAGAATACTTCTTCTAAATCACTCGGTAAATCGTACTTTCATGTATAGAAGGAGGAAGAATATTTGACGTCTCTCTCGGTAGAAGATATGCTGGTTAGAATTCTGTTGTAATATGGACAGTACTGTTGGATCTCTAAACACAAAATTCTGGAATGTTTTAGTCCAAGGGATGTGGTTTGGGCCCACGTTCAATTTACAAAGAACTCGGTCGACTACAGTTCGATTCAAACTTTAATTTGATCCATTTGATTAAAATTCATTTATTTTTTAATTTTGCTTAAGCTTTATTGAATTTAAAACTTTATATTGATCCATCAACCAGATTAGCATTTTATACTCTTTAGCAAGTGGATTGATGAATGAAATCATGTACATGTTGTGCACTCAAGTTTAAATACATGCTTCTCCACTGAAATTATCAGTTCTATCAATTACATATATCCTGTTTTAAGAAATAAATTTGCCTACGCTTAATGATTACTACCAAAGCAACTTATTGTATCTATGTTTTGCCGGACCAAATGTTGGTAATAAGCTGATTGGTCTACCGGATCTAGTTTTATCATTAAATATTCTATAATAAATAGTCTATGAAATAATGCTTCCAAAATAAGGTTGCCTTTTTAATTGCAAGACATTCCAAGTGCATTTTATCGCTTTTCAGCTGAGGCAGATCTATTTACTTTGAAAGATATGCAACGAGAAGTGAGGATTTATCGCGTTTACTACCTAGTTTTAAAACTGCACTCACACCTTAAAATGAATTTACTCCAATCAAATTTCGTTCTGTAGATCGAAAATTATTAAAATCAGTGTCGATGATAGGTATCGTTTAATTTCATTAAAACGGTTTTCACATTCATGGGTCCACAAAATATTAAATCATCTGCAATAGATTTTGTTACGGTGTCAATCGTTTAGTGAAATAGTGTAAAAATAAATGATAAAAATCAACTTTACTCAATATTTAACGAACAATCTTTTTATCTTATGACGTTGAATGCTTAGTTGTAGAAGAACAACCTTGGCCGTTTGCTTAGACACGTGGCCTAAATAATTATAAATTTTTCTGGCTTTACTTTTCAATGATAGTCGTATGTGTTGAATTAAAGCAAAACTCTTATAAATTTTATTTTCTGATTAAACTATCCAGCATTCTTTGAAATACAGCGGGTGAGTTTTTAAAACGAAAAGGAAGTAATATCCAGAGGTAGTGTAATCGCTGAGTGATGGAAACTGTTTTCTTATAATAATTTATTCTTATAAGTACCGATCATAAAACCCACGTGATATTTAATGGAGAATGATCTTTGAAATTACCCGCATTAAAAAAGATGCCTTCAATCCTAGGAAACGGATGTCTTATATTATAATTTGAGCTTCACCAGACTCAGATGGACCGACGATATAAGTTCAATTGGAAATTATCTAAATGTCCATTACGTAATGAACATTCTGATTCATATATTCATTTTTCTGAACCAAGCATTCATCTCCAACCTCTTCTTGACTCGGCCCCATTAACAACTCCTTTAACAGAGTTTGATTTAAATTATCTTCTATTTTCCCTGTTATGAAATGTAAATTAGCCCCGTAATACACATAATTTATTGTAATTATAATTTTTTTCAATAAGAACCTACTATGCCCAAGATCGCAGGTTCATAGCCCGTCAGGTTGCCCTAGGATTTTAAAAATAAAATAATAAATAAAAAATCCTTGGTGGCGCCGTGCTTCGGAATGAATGTACAAGGGAGTCTGCGATGTCAGTTACTCGTTAAGAATCCCTACCTAAATAATCTTGGATAGGCAAAATTTAGAGCTATCACTGTAGCACGGTTCGATTAGACATATCAGCATAAAATTACGTTAAATAATTCAACAAACAGACAAACATAATTCTGTTATTTATTTATCAGGTTCGAGCAAAAGCGTTCTTACTAAATTAAGTAGAGGATAATCTTAACTCATAACTAAATGCAATACGACTATTATGACCAAAATTTTTGAAGTTTTCTTTATTGAACAAACAAAATAACGATAGAGTTAATTATTAGCCCAGTATCCGATTAGTTTTAAGGGGGATACTGCAAATAATTTCGCTCATGCAATCCGATAGTAAGGCGTCAACTTGAACATGTTTGTTTCATTAGCCTCTTGTCCGACATTGTAGTGTTACAAATTTCTTATATACACACACAAACATATGTATATATATATATATATATATATATATATATATATATATATATATATATATTCAATAAGAACCGTAGATCCAAAAAAAAAAAAACGAAATAACTTAATCTCCACACAGAGGACTCGAACCCGTGCCTTTACAAGTTGGCTAAGGTTGGTACCTTAACTATTTCGGCCAGCGCGGTCTCATATAAAAACTACCCCTCACTTTGCTCCTCCTCCTTAGAATCAGTGCATGTTATATAATTATTTTTTAATTTTCCAAGTCGAGTTCAATTTTTGTTGTACATTTACCCGTTTTTACGGTCACCTATGGTCTAGTGGTTAGCGTAACAAACTAGTAAGCCCAAGATCGCGGGTTCGTAGCCCGGCAGTTGGCCCTAGGATTTTTTTAAGGGAGTAAAAAATTCGTAGTTACGCCGTCCTTTGGAAGGGACGTTAAACAGGAGTCCAGAGCCTGTACGATGTCAGGTACTCTTTAAAAATCCCTATCTTAATTAAACCTGGATAGGCAAAATTTAGAGCTCCCACTGCAGCATCGTCCGATTAGCCATAGCAGCATAAAGTGACGTTAAATTAACAAACAACTACCCGTTTTGAGTATTTTTCACAAATAAGGAAAGAGACTGATGAAGATATCGGACGCCATTGTTATGGACGTTGTGTCTTTATTAAGCCCATATTTCTGGGGAAACGTTTGCTTATATCCTCCCTATGGGCGGTTGTCATGGGAATACTTCTTTCTTACCTTGCTCCTTGGTTTATATCCGCGGTTTCTTAACGCTCTGAAAAGATAAAGTTATGATATAAAGAAAGTTTTCCATAATGATGGATATTATTTTACGTAACTTGTCGTTAATAATATAATATGTCGTCAATAATGAGCCAGGGTGGCCGAGCTGGTTGAGGCGTAACCACGTAGAGGTGAAAGACTCGGTCCTGGCCATATCTTTTCTTTTCAAATAAAATATTTAATAATATTTTTATTACAATATGTTGGAAGTCATATGATCATATGATATTTACTATAGCTGTGAGTGTGAACACCATAATGTGAAAACAAAGTTAAACGTACTATTTACTATTTAGTGGAAAATATAAGTTGTGAATATTAAAAAAAAAAAGTTAAAAGTGTACTATTGTTTCTATTTAGTGGAAAATATAGTTTTTGAATATTTGGAGGATCCACTAAAATCTTTGGAGGAGCATTGTGTTTTCGCTGAAGTTACCGCAGGCCATGATATTCTAATTAAACTTAATGATGCAATTTGCGACATTTGGTTTGCGTTAATCGAAAGGTGGGAGTGTGTTAGAAGTCATGTGTTATATTATTGACGATGCAGATGTAACTTTTTTAAATTATGGATATGTGATATTTTGTTGATGTGGAAGGTGATTATTTTTTCAAAATTTAAGAAATAGTGAAAAATACTCTAAAAGTGATTTAATGAAGTGATGAGTCCTGAAGGTTGTGACACCCTAAGGAGGAAACAGTAGTGTGGTATTCGTTATGACACCCTAAAGAGGAATGTGCAACGATTAGTACAGCTCTATTGTTTCTGTTTAGTAGTAAATTGTTCTGTATGTGTGTAAAATATAAACTTGTGAATATATTTGGAGTATTATAAATTAATTTTAATTTATCAGAATCCTCACAGGATCCTTAGCGAAGCCGGAGGCTCGATGCTGATACCACCAATCGCTATTTATAAACTTTTTTAAACCGACTATCTCTCGAAATCTTTACGCAATCCTCCCACCTAATCCTTGGTGTGCGCCTTGAACATTTACCAGTTTAGCAGCTCAGATTTAATTAATAATTTAAGTTTATTTCGTAACTATGTGCAAACACTTTACATGCCCATATCATTCTTCGCTCACACTGCTAACAGAACCAAATCATACCCAAAACCAAGCATGGATATTTTACTGATAAGGTTCAAACATGTTTTGGTGTAATTCACTTTTCATATGACACACTCAGGTGTTAAATCAAACAATACAGGTGAAGCGAATCATGTTTTAAAACCCAGCGAACCACGAAATTCTCTGGAAAAAAATCTCTCTGTATTTAGCTGACTCAAAACATTATTGAATGTTTCGATCCTACATATTCCTCTTATGTTTATTAATAACTTCACTGTATGACGTTGACTCGATATTTTGTAACACACCTGGTCAATGGATCCATGAGTATTTTATATTGATAAAAAGTTAATGAACTAGCCTATTGTTTTTTTAATTTTTCTCGAATATAAGGAGTAAGGAAAACATTTAAAATATAGTTGAACGGTTCCTTCTCAAACCATATTAGTAATATCCGGTAATCTCATCTGTCTAATTCGACGTTTATCAAAGTTTCACCAAGTTACTTAAAAAACAAATAGCATAATAATATTTGATTTAACATATATAAAAAACCAAATTTCAGTTCTACAAGATCATATTTATTCGTTTCTATAATTTCTATCCAGTTCTACGCCTCCTATGGCAATGCGATAAGAGCCAGACTTGCAAACGGTGTTGGCATTGTAATTGTATTACATTATTGAATAAAGGAGGTTATTAAAAAAAAAAAATTAGGCATAGGTCTGGGTTTTAAAGTCTTCGAGTGCGATATCGGCTTTGGAAGGTTATTATTCATTCTACAAAGAGAAGTGAATCGACCCTAAACTCTCTTGAAGATCAACCAGTCTCTAACATTTATATAATATTTTTCTTAAATTTTTTTTTTAATCAGTAATAAGAAGGTGTGCAATGCATGCGCATACGGTAAATGCTCAATATACATAGATATAGATAGCTAGGGGATCTATGTGTATGTTGTGTGTTTACTTTGAGGATTTGAATTAATTATTGTAATGGCTGCCAATACAGGTCTGGTATAACCACAATCTGTATTGACCTTCTAAGCAGAATTGTCCCCCTCTGTTTTTCTTTCAATAATTTTTTTTTAATTTAAAAATTATATATTTTTATGAATATTTTATAAATACTTCTTATTATTCATTTGACTTCAAAATGTCATTTTGAATAATTCATAATATTCATGTAAACAATGAAATCAGAGATGACACTAAATGAGATGAAAAAAGTGGGTTATCAAGACGCTTTTTATAAGATGGCTCTAATAATAATTAAATAAATTATTTCTATGTTTTATTATTTATTTTGTCATAAATGTTTATTAAATCTATTGATACAATAGATATAAGCATAATAATATGATAATCTAATAATATTATTTACTGAATATGATACATTAATAACAAACAGTTGACTGAATAGACAATGCTAGAGTATAGTATGCACTTTTCATAGGTCCATTTGATTTGACCGAAATAACGCTTAAACTCAAGGTTTTTTCCTAATTATAGTTACACAATTTCAAGGATCGACAAACCCAGGGTTGATGCTCGACAGTAAACAAAATAAATTTATCTGACACAGCCAGTTTCGAATTCAGAACCCACATATTAGCTACACTCTGAGCTACCCCGCACCTCATAAAACTAATCTAACCAATTGCGAGATCAAAAATATTTTACACAAATAACAGCAAGGCGATTCTGTGCATATTCCTCTATGAGGATTTATTTTAAAAGCATGATGTTTCTATCAAAAGAAATTAGTCTATTTATTTTAAATCTATGCCATTTTTACCATCGACTTTAAGTAATTGTTCACGACATTTGGCGTTCTTTTGTCAACAAATCAACACATGAGAAATAGTAAAGTGACAAATAAATCTCTAAATAGACACTACACCCCATCTAGCGGTTAGTGGTATTAACTCTTCAATTAGTATATATAATCATAGGCAGATCGCGATACGGGTACTCTGATCACATGTTGACTTTTTTTGCCTCTCAGTTACTTAGTTAGTCACATGTTCTTTGTTTTTACCCCAGCTATCCAGCTCAATTTTAGCGACTCAAGTTCCTGACCAGTTTTCCGTGATTCCGTTCTATTTATGTTTTTTACAATTAATGCCCGTTTCACCTGCAAATAAGTGTGAATTCCCCTGGAGGATTTCTAAACCATGGTAATCCACCTGGAAGGACGTTACCAGCTTCTTTTGGTCTTTGAGCGCGCTCAAGGAGCCAAGTTTTTATCAACAAGCTGCCCGGCCTACGTCTTGGGTAAGTAACTTTTATTTCTATGTTTTAGATATCTTCATATTATTTCTCTATTGTTGCGAACGCTTTTCAAATTACTACATACAGTCCACACCCAGAGCGAGATTTAATTCAAACGAAATCTATGCTGCCTTTTAAGAAATTTATATCGAACTTTCGAGCTTGTCTCAACAATAATGTATAGAGTTGCCCCGAATAATCCTTACCCCGACTGATTCATATGTTCTTTCTTTATTTATTCTTCTACTTTACCATTGTAATAACACTATTATTTTATAAGTTTTAATTGAGTTTGTAATAGATACATGAAGGAATGTATTTTACATATATGCAATTTAATTATCATACGTATGAATAAATAAATATTTAAAAAATTGTTGTTACCTCCAATTTTCAGGCAATATCTTATTTTATTTAACGAACCACCTTTTAAAAGGCAGTCTTTCAATTAATAATTCTAAAAAAATAGTTTAATAATCTTGTTTGAAATAAATTTCATGAGACATTGGTTAGAAGAAGCTGAAGAAATCACGCACCTTTAAGGATAAATGGTCGACGAAGATAAAAAAAAGAAAACGATAAATTGAGAAAAAGCCATAAATAATTTTTGGAAGAGTGGGTGAGGTGAAGTTGAATTATATGGTTGCGGTAAATAACGGTTTTCTGTAGTCGGGAGTTGAACGTTGCACTCTCGGCAGCCAGTAAATCTCCTACCGGCCCAATTATTATATGACATTCTTCCCAAACCTTATCCCGTCTCTTGATTTATATTTCATTAAGTTTTGTCTGGGCTCTTCCTGGATACGATATTGCGAAATTGTTTCTTGGTGGTGTTTCTGGTGGGTGGGTTTTGTTTCTAAAATATTCCATGAATCAAAACCACTTTCTTATTTATAGACCGGTTAATTAATGAATCTTCCGTTAGAAATTTGAGTTTTCATTCAATTTTTTTAACATTTGATTGCAAGTTGGAAAAATATTCTAGAATTAAAGTTAAGTAATGATTTTTTTATTTAAATTTATATTTAATATACACTGTCCTCAAAATGTTATTGGTGGCAATGTTACCACAAGAAATGCATAGATCATAACTATCTTACTTGAATATTGTCAGCTGGAAAAATTATTCAAATATAACTTATTTTGACTTCTTAAATTCATAAAACCATTTATCATAAAATGAATTATGGATACAAAAATATTTTATTGTGTTATATAAAAAATTTCTTTAAAGAAAATCAAAAAACTGAAACTCTTTTATGAATTAATATTTCTTATAAAGCAGCGTAAATTAAGACACAATTTGAATTCAATCCCCATGGGGATGGGGAAATTTATAAAGGGGAAAAATGGATTTTTCCATATACCAAACTTTTAATTTTCATCATCATTTTTACATCTACAGAGTCCTGCATTACAAAACGTCAACTCCAAGACAACGCAAGGAATGCTCAATAGGACAAATGGCGAATGAGTTTCTTGCCCACTAAACTATTGTCTGGAACTCATACCCACTATAAAATCCGTCATGCGTCTTCCCTACCCTTAGGCAAATTCCTGCTTTCTCTATATTCTAGTAGAAGTTTGTATTATATATTTGTTTATCTTCTATGGCCAGTTTCGTTTTGTCATTGTCCTTACACCACAGTGCATTTAATATGACAGACCTATTCTAGGAACCTAAAGGATTTGGACATTGGGAACAGCTGCCACACATTAGATATTTATCATGTTATCAGGAGTAGATCAATCCTGTAACATACTCGTAGTAGACTCTCTTTTTGGGATAAGGCTTGATCCACACTGTTAGATCTGAAAACCTTTCTTCGGCTCATACAGTCTCTGTAAAGTTGGGGGAGAGGTATTGAGGAAGAGTGAACTCCTTTCTACGGTACCGTAAGGCTTAAAGAGTAATATTGTCCTTACCAAGTCATGAACCCAAGACACTTAATTAATTTTACTCGTAAATTTTTTTTAATAACTTTTAAGGGAAGGAGGTTAAAACCAAGGAATAAAATTAAATAATTTTGTAAAATGGAAAGCTGAAGTTTTAACATTTTGAAAAACCACAAATATTTATATATAAATGCTAGAGATCCGGTGGTTGTCGAATAAACGGAAAACTCATTGATGCATAAATAGTGGTCTTCTAATTAACTATTATATTTATAATTTTTTATAATTATTGGTCATTTTTTTTAATTTTAAATATTTTTATTTTTAAAGAGAAAAGATAGGCCTTTGAACCTTTGTTTCACCGTAACATCGCTCTACCAGTTGAGCTACCCAAAGCCTTGGGTCATATTACTATTAAATTATAAATAGTAATATGGCGTAAGTCTATAAGATCCTAAAATTAAATTAATGGTCACAAGAACTTCGTTCTAGTGTATTCATCGCAAAAAATTGCGAGAGCACGAGGACATGGATCGCATGAGAGAAAAGATTTGTCCTCTGCCGGTAGGCGGCCTTGGGTAGCTCAACTGGTAGAGCGATGTCACGGTGAGACAAAGGTTCCGGGTTCAAATCCCGGCCGAGGGCCTATCTTTTCTCTATAAAAATATAACTATTATATTGTTAGATATATATTAATTAGTTCTTTCATAAAGCTTGAAGAGGCTTTTAAGATTATTTTTTATCAAACGTGAATTAAGTAAATGCATATAATATACAAAATATTCTAGGAGTTTATCCCCTTTTGGCAGACACTATTTCGATACTCGTTGCGATGCAGTTGGTCTCGGTGGCGGTCGCCCGTCACTCAAACTGAACCCTAGCCCCTTCCTCTACCATGAATATGAATCTCCACATGAATAAATTCATGGCAGGCAGCGTTCTGGTCAGAAACACATTTCGGAATCGTCACTTTGGTGTCAAAAATTTTGAGTTAGCAGCTTCTGTACTATTAGTAGTTATGTAAGTCTTCTAATTAACATATATTATAAGAAACCAGGAATCTATGTTATTACATGGAGTATTACTTAGTATGGAGTAAATATAATTCATTTTTTACGTTTCACAGCAATTACCAACTGCAATACATTACCAAATATTTCTTTTTCATACAAAGTAACATAAAACAAAAAAAGTTAAGCCCTGGTTTAAATCTACCGATGAATGCTGTATGAAAGAATTTGTACTAATTCGTTGCAAATTTTTCCACAAATGACTTATATTATATTATTACTCATTCATACCTCATTCCACAACAAAAGTCATCTCTACTGTACATATAGTACTAAAATGTGGTACTGATATTGTAATGATCCATATTTTTCAACGATGTACATAATATACGTATCTCACACCTCAAAATTCTGAATCAAGCCATGATTTATAGAGATAAAAATACAATAGAATTACTCATCAAAGTTTAAATACCATAACTATCGACTAATTAAAAATCTATTATCAAGGACTTTTAAATAGATTAACATTTAAATAAACCGCTTAATGGAAGTTTTCAAACTTCTTAAACAAATAAATAAATTAGAAAACTATTTTATAAAAAAACAACAAAAAATTAGAAAAAAAAAACAATTCCAGGGAAAAAATGAATTCAATGAATAGCGTTGATGACCAATGTAGTTATAGGCTGTTAAAAGAAGAAACAAATATAGCTGGCACAATCGGAGTAGAGTATCTAAAAACAGTTTTACGTATTTTTGGGACCCTGATAGTTCAGCGGGATGAGCACTGTGCTACTAATCCCTTGTGTTGTGTTGGAGAACGACTACGGAAGGTATTATTCATTTATTAGCCATGCATCGACCCTTTGGTATCAGGAGACCTTTTGTAGTTCAATCATTCTGTATAAAGTGTTTAACTTTCATTGATGCAGGTATTTTCGGGAACACTTCCTTGCACATTCGTTGGTGTATATAAATATTTATTATTAGCGAAGTTTGATGTTGATATCTCCAAGCAAACATTACCGGTCAATCCCTTAGAAATCCTAAACACATTCCTAATTATACAAGATGTTACCCTAACCACATCTAAAAAGGATTGCACTTGAATATAAACTAACTTATTTTATAAGAATACAAAAAATACTTAGAATAGCACTCTTATTGTTATTATTGAGTTGGTAACCAGCAATCGCTGGTTACAATCCTGCTTCCAAGGATTACAGCCCACGCACAAATCCGTAAGATTGCCCTTATGGATTTAGTATACCTGTCAAATGTTTATAATTGGGCTCAGAGCTTATTCACTAAGGCTTGTTGGATAAGCCCACTCAACGTTCGCAACGTTATCTCCTTAATTATAATAAATGTGCAAAATTGATGTGTCATTATGAGTTGTTTTATATAAGTCGCAAGGTAATTGCTCTTGGAACTATAAATTAATAATTTATTTCTTATTGAACCTAGTTATCATAGACTTCTAAAGACTTAATTTTCTCAACATCCATTTCATCTTATATCTATAACATCAATATTTCTTTTCTGCTATTAACAGTCTTACTACGCGTTTTCCCAAAAGAAACGTCATTACGCCCCTAGTATCTGTTAGCTACACAATTAATTAGTGGGACAAATTTTATTTAATTGAACTCATTGGATTTCCTCTTGTGAAAAGCTGCAGATACAGCTCAAAATTAAGAATTTTATTTGTTAAAGAACCTTGTTTAGACAAACAACATACAAGAATATTATATTATCAACAGAAAAACTTGAGACCTGGAACAATGAAGAATTCACAGAAAAAGATTAATTAAACACTATCGAATGCATTAATTTTTACAAAATTTCACTCTCAATGAATGAATTCTTATCAGAGGGCATGACTTTTCTTTAGATCTTCAAGTTTATTCAGAGACTGAGATCGAGAGAGAGTCGGAGATTGAATTGATTGAAATTTTTTTGCATAAGTGTCACTAAAAAGACACCTATCCATCCATTTCACCTTTCAGGAGTGACTGTTGTTCTTGTTAAGCTTTGCGCCTTAAGCTGCTGGACTCCACATTTATCCTGTGGGCTAAAGAAAGCGGCTAATCGGGTAGTGTTGCGCTGACAAGCATACCAGTGCGTACGTTATCGTGCTACCTCAGTTTCCAGTGTTCTTGGAAAGATTAGCGCCTTAAGTCGACAAGGTCCACACGTCTCCTGCGGGCAAAAACCTCGCGACCAATCGGGCAGCGTTGCTCTTGCAAAACCACACTCCACCCCCTGACACGGTTCGTTCATTACGATCCGTCCCGTCTAATACAATGGCCGACAAAATGGAAGCCGAAGTCATTCAGGCAGCAACAGCCGAGAAGAGAAAACCTGCTTCTACCACCACCATTGCCTCCGCCGCTAGAAAGACCAAGGCGAAGACTTCAACCGATGGCTGGAAGACAATAACTGGGGAAAAGTTCTGCAAACCCGCCAATACCACAACCAAATTCAGTGCGAGCACGTCAAACGCGTTCTCGTTTTTGAGTGAAAAAGATATATCGGGCAGTGATAGTGCGAAAAGTGCAGGTGCCACGACTGTCGCGATTCGGAAGAAGCCTCCTCCGATCGTAGTTTCAGGTGTGGTGAGCACACAAAAGGCCGTACAAGAGCTGAACACGGCCGGTTTTTCAAATTTTGAAATCCAGAAGACTAGAGATGGTGTAAGGATATTTCCGGGCACTATCGAAATTCACGAAAAAATGACTGGGTTCTTTCAACAGTCAAAGAGCCCCTATTACACCTATTCGACCAGAAAAGGGCAGAAGACGAGGAAATTTGTGATCTATGGGCTGGACATAGATCACAACATCGAAGACATCAAAACATGTATCACCGTGCGCCTGCAGGGCATCCTCGACATACGACGGATGCAGAAGAGCGACAAAAACGGCAAGAAAACAGACCTGCCCCTCATTCTCATTACAACAGCGCTTGAGACCAAGTTGGAGGACATCAAGCTCTCTCACATTAACCGGATACGCTTCAGCGTTAAGGTGTACCGCGGAAGGAGCGTCATTGTTCAATGCCACAGGTGCCAGGAATTCGGGCACACCAAGAACCACTGCGGAAAGAAGGTGGCTTGCGTCCGATGTGCCGGCCCTCACCTCATCTCAGACTGCCAACGTACAATCACACCCTTCAAGTGTGTCAACTGCGGGGAACAGCACGTGGCATCTTTCACTGGATGTAAGGTTAGGAAGACCCTGCAAGAAAAACTTGAGGCACTGCGCCAGAAGATTGGTCTGCGAAAGAACAACTCGGTGCCGACAGAACAGAAGAAGACCGAGCAGCGAGCTCCTCCACCTCAGTGCCAAGAGCCTGGACCAACCAGCGCACGACCGCCACCCCCACCCAGACAGACCCGACCTACGACTACAGACCAACCTCAACAGACTTACGCCGCAGTGGCTCAGCATAATGAACCCCCACCATGGGTGGAACTCATTATGCAGAGTATCGCAACATTAACAAACACCACGAACACACTCATAAACCTTATTACTGACTCTCTGACAAAATGAACAGAACAGTAAAACTTTTAAACTTCAACACTGACGGGCTTATGCCCAAAATTACGGAAATCAATGCGTTGATAGCACAGACCCAACCCACCATAGTAATCCTCACAGATACAAGAGTTAACTTCCGGCATATTCGCATCCCAGGATACGCCCTCACAGGAAACGACGGAGGATGGGTCATCATAGCCATACGCAACGGGCTTCGGTGGAGGGTACTACATCCACCAGTCGTAACTGGTGGCCCGCGAATCCACCACAAAACCGTATAGGTGCAACTCGACAAACCCACTATCATCACAGGCGACCCAGGTCTTCTATAGACATCTTTTCGATGATATTAGCCGAGTGCGCCAAGCAGAACAACCATTGGATAGTGGGTGACCTAAATGCTCGGCACCCGATCTGGAACAACATCAGGAGCAACAAAGCCGGAAGTAAACTCATCAAGACTTCTTTCACTGTAGTACATCCGAACACCCACACCTTCAGACATCGAGCGAAGCCATCGTTCACATCTACCATCGATCTTCTACTCACGAGGCAGCCGCATCGATTCGTGGATTGTTCAACGATGGACTTTATCACCTCCGACCACAGACCTGTGCTCTATATCATAGACGAGGAACTACCAGTTCCAGCGGCGACAAAGTATAAATATGAGGAAGCAGACTGGGGCACATACAGGGCGCAGGTCCATAACGCACTGTCAACAGTTCCCATTTGCAAACCGCCTATCAGGCAGGCCTCTGCACGGATCATCACCTGGCGAAGATACATGCGGAAGTGAGCCAGAGCACAGCCATAAACGAAGCGACCGCTATGATCTCCATAGACTGCACGGAAGCGTTCGACTCAGTTTCCCATAGTCTACTATGCAAGACACTACAGGACAACGAATTTCCGGAACAGCTTTACTCGGTCCTACGATCGTTTCTTCAACAGCGAACGTCAGCAGTCCGCATCGGTGAAACATCATCGGAAGCCATCGCATTCACCTGCGGAGTACCTCAGGGGTCTGTGCTATCTCCAGTACTTTTCTCAATATACACAGCTGAAACTGTTGGAGCCAACTACAAAAAAGCTGCTGTAGCAGCCTATGTCGATGACATAGCGATCTACAGCAGCTGGATCAGCGCAGAGAGAGCTCTACGGCAGGCGGAGGAGGTTTGCGCGAGCATCACACAGAAGCTAGAAGGACTCAACATCACTGTGAATCCTAAAAAGACGGACTGCATAATTTTCTCATTTCAGGGAAAAAGCGTCGCCCTCTCCCTAAGGTCTATAGGGTAGCGGTACGCGAAAACAGACCAGCAAGCAGCATAGTCTACTTAGGTGTCACACTAGACCGACACCTGAAACTAGCCTACCACTGCAGGAAGAAACTCAGGGTGGTTCGGACCAAGTCTTACAGACTTGCCTGCTTACATCTCCTAACTTATCCCTCCGCCTCAAGCTGACCATCTACAAAAGCATCTTAAGACCGGCGCTCCTCTACGGAGCACCACTATTAAGTACCATCACACCGGCGACAGCAAAAAAGCTCCAACAGTTTCAGAACGGCGTACTACAACGCATAGTGAGACACACGACATTAAACAAAACAAAAATGGACCTCCTACACACTACTCTCGACTTACCGACAGTCACAGACTTCATAAAACGCAGACAAATTTTTTGACAGTCTGAAATACAGTACTAACCCTCTTTTCAGGACACTCACCCCAGCAGGACGGCCACAAACGTGGCAAGATCACGTTCAAAGTCTCAGCCTGAACTGAGAAATAAATAAAATAAACAATAAAAGGAAAAGGACACGGTGTGCCCCATCATCGGAAAAATCCAAAGTTAATAAATAAAGAAAGAAATTAGAGCCTTCCATTTTCTCATCCTCCTCTTAAAATGTGCGCAGTACAGTAAAAGAGATTCCTCTCCAACCTAATCCTAATCCAGATTAGAAATCTTCAAATTTATAGGGGCTAAGAAAAAAAAAAAAAAGAAGTTTATTCAAATCAAATTGTTTATTTGTAGCCACGTTTATCTTTTCAAAAAAGTACTCTGAGATTTAGTAAAAGAAAAAAAAAAAAAAAAGCTAAAACGACATACAGTTGTTCAGAGCATTTTTTTAAAAACGAAAGTGTTGAAAAAAAAGATTAATACACGAATACAGGTAGGTATTTTTCAAAAATAAAAAAAATCATAAGTTATCAAAACCAATAATAACTGAAATAGAAAAACAACCATATAGGAGAACATTACATTTTTACATCTTATCTATTAGATACACTAAGCACTTTATGCTGAATACTTCAAGCCGCTATACAAAAACACCAAATTAAACTGGAGACGATCTAGAGGAATAGAAAAGAGTGGGGAGGATTCGTGTAATGGAGTGTTAAAGAAATATTCCTTTTTCCCGAATTTTGTCTTCATTAGTTTTATTGTATCCGCTTCTTCACTTTTTGGGTTAAATTATCCGTAATACATAACAGGGATATTTTTCTACAGAATTTCAGCCCTTTTTCGGCATTTATCATCAATTTACTGCTAAATTATTGTAAGAGGCGATAAATTAAAAGAAATGTTTCATACTTTATCAAAATTGAACTTAATGCTTTTACGAAAAATAATTGCAAATTCTAAATTTTCTGAAATGTTTGGGCCATCCTCTTAATAGTGGAACAATGGAGTGTAGAGATGTTAGTCTAGAATTTACAAGGCTAAATCCCCTGCCGGGAATTATTCCGTTGTATTAGTTTTTAATAATCACTTTTTTTGTTTGAGTGACTATATAATGTAATAACAGACTAAGGTCACAAACAGTACACACCCCAGGATCACCTTCCCTAGGTAGCCGCTCCGGATGGGGGAGCGAGTCAGGGAGCTCTGAGGAGGCACCCCCTCCACCTGACTCGGAGGTCGAGGACTGACTACCCTCACTTCTTAAACAATCAATGTTAAGAATCCTCAAATAGAAGAAGCCGGATTGTCTAAACGGATACGACCTAGGAACCGCCATAAGGACTTACGCATTGGATATTGGAACATTTTAACACTTAACCAACTGGGGGCTCTACGGAACCTCCTTAATCAACTGGACTCATACAAGGTGGACATAGCAGGACTCCAGGAAATCCGCTGGCTGGGAAAAGGAATACAAGAAATGAATCAGCATACCATATACTATAGCTGTCATGAAACCCATCACACCTTTGGGACTGGATTTGTTGTTAGGGGAAGAGCCAGGCAACTTGTAAGACATTTCGTACCATATACCCCACGTCTATACTATATCAGGCTAAAAGGAAAATTCCTTAACTATTCTATCATAAATTGCCATGCACCTACCGAGATTTCCACAGAAGAGGATAAAGACCTTTTTTACGAAGACCTTTACAAAGCTCTAGACAAATGCCCTCATCGAGATGTGAAGCTGATACATGGAGACTTCAATGCCCAGGTCGGCCAAGAAGAGGCATACCAACCCGTTATCGGGAAATATAGTTTGCATGAAACAAGCAATGATAACGGGCACCGACTAGTAGCTTTGCGGCCGAGCACGGACTAACTGTAGGAAGCACGCTACTCCAAAGAAGAAACATCCACAAGCAAACTTGGAGATCTCCGGATGGAAAAGTATCAAATCAAATAGACCATCTCCTCATAAGCTCCAGATACAAATCTGAGCTGGTAAGCAACAGATCATTTAGAGGAGCCAACATGGATACTGATCACTACCTCAGTATAGCGAGAATCCGCTCAAAATTTACTTTCAAGAAAGCCCAAAGGAAACAAGCCAAGAAGATGTTTAACACAGGGAAGCTAAAAGAACCTGAACACAAGGAAGAATACCAGCGAAAACTGTCAGAGAAGCTTGCAGAAGAGCTACGGGAAGCAGGCTCCAGCCTTGATGAACAATGGAAGGGAATTTCTAATTCCATTAAAGCAGCAGCTGAAGAAGCACTGGGACCCCGGCCAAAGTTGCAAAGGTCTCCATGGTTTGACGATGAGTGCCTCCAAGCTACCGTGGATAAGAACAGGGCACACAAGAAAAGAGTTCAAAGGCACACCAGAAGCACGGATGAGACCTATCGCGAGAAAAGAAGGGCTGAAAAACGGCTGCACCAAAAAAAGAAAAGAGAATGGGAGAACAAGCGGATGGAAGAAATCGAGAACCTTCGAAGTGCCAATGAATGCAGATTCTTCTTCCAATGAGTGAATGAAGGAAGACGACCCAAACCAAGAGTCACATGCTGTAAGGATGAGGATGGTCACCTCCTCATTGAAACAGATGATGAACTCAGAAGGTGGAAACGGCACTTCAGAGAGGCACTTAACAGAGCAGACGGTAAGAATGTAAGCACTGAAGAAGAAGAGGAACAAGCTCTCGCTGACGACGCTGAGCCCCCCGACGAGGATGAGATAGAGGAAGCCATCAGGAAGCTAAGAAACAACAAAGCACCTGGGATTGATGGGATCCAGCCAGAACTCTTAAAATGCAGCGGGAATGAGCTAAGGAAGGAGCTCCATAACATGATAGTGGCGATCTAGGAGCAGGAACGGATGCCAGAGGACTGGGCGAAAGCCATAATATACCCAATACACAAAAAGGGAGATCAGTCTGAATGCGAAAACTATCGAGGAATTGCTCTCCTGCCATATATATTCATACAAGATTCTATCAAGTATCCTCTTTGAAAGGCTGACATCCTTTGCTGAAAGACAATTAGGGAATTATCAGACAGGCTTTAGAAGAGGTAGGTCCACCATAGACCAGCTTTTTACATTAAGAATGTTACTTGAAAGGACCAAGGAGCACAGGATTACGACTCACCACCTCTTTGTCGACTTTAGGGCAGCTTACGACAGTGTGGACCGGATGGAGCTCTACCAGACCCTTGAGGAAATGGGAATACCTAAAAAGCTGACGCGCATGGTTAAAATGACCATGAAGAACTCAAAGTGTGTCGTACGTATTGGAGCCGACGTCTCAGAGGAGTTCTACACAAATAATGGAGTGAGGCAGGGGAATGCACTCGCATGCCTCCTCTTCAACCTAGCCGCAGAAGGGGCTGTCAGGAAGTCGGGTATCCAGGTTGGTGGGACCCTGTTCAACAGACTGGTGCAGCTGCTGGGTTATGCGGACGACTTTGACATTATGGCCAGATCCAAACGTGCCTTAAGGGAAGCATTTCTTGCCCTTGAGGAGGCTGCAAGAAGGTTTGGATTAAAAGTAAACGAGCAAAAAACTAAGTATATGCAGGTTGGAGGGCTAGGAAAATACGAGGCGTGCTTTGAGGTTGGACAGTACAGATTCCAGGTTGTCAACAACTTTACCTACTTGGGAAGCGAGATAAACAACCAAAACGATATCACCCAAGAAATTAAGCGTAGGATAATAACTGCTAACAGGTGCTTCAGAAACTTCAGGAGCCGATATCTGTCAAGGAAGACAAAAATCAAGATATATAAGACAATAGTCCGCCCAGTACTAATTTATGGCTCGGAAGCATGGGCTATTAAGAAGGCGGATGAAAAACGGCTCTTGGTGTTCGAAAGGGGGATACTGAGGAGGATTTATGGACCCATCAAAGTAGGCGAGACATGGAGGAGACGTAAAAAGATGGAACTGTACGAACTCTTTGAAGATAACGAGATTTCCAAAATCATAAAATTGGGAAGACTTCGATGGGCTGGCCACCTGGCCAGAATGGATGATGGCGAGATTCCGAAGAAAGTGGCCACAGAAGAGATCTTAGGAACAAGGAGTGTGGGACGACCAAACGTAAGATGGATGGATGGTGTGACCGAAGACGCTAGGACTCTTCTCGGCGTGCGGGACTGGAGGACTGCTGCACAGGATAGAGCCAACTGGCGGAGGCTACTTGAGGCGGCCCGGACTCGGTGACGAGTTGTTGTGCCGGAAAAAAAAACAATGTAATAATAGTATTACAACCACTCCAAAAAATTTATATTATACAAGATTTATAAGTGGAATTTTCATCAATGGCCCTTAGAGGTGGATTCTATTAAAATTATTAATAATGTTATTTGTTGAAATAAACAGTATTATGTAAGGCGACGTGCTGCGTGAGCGATCTTGGCGAAGACGCGTGGGGCGTAAAAAACAACAGTCGAAACCTATAGAAATGTCCTATGTGACCAAATGCAAGTGGGACGCGGCGCGAAGCGAAAGGAACTATAAGCTTGAAATATTCCCGCGAACTCGATGCGATGCCGTCGTATTTTATATACATTATAATATTGTGTGGAAATAGAAATTTTAATTAATGCCACTCAAGAACTTCCTAATTTATGCGATGAAAGGAATAATAATTATCACACATTAACTGTAATAACTATATGAACGAACACGCAGGACATAGCCGCCGAGCAAAACCAAATTGTGGCGGCCGTCTGCCTTTCGCAAATTAAAAGGTTGAGCACGAACCGTCAAATAAATGTTGTTTTAAAGTGGCTGGATAGTGCAATGGGCTCTTCATCAGAATAAAATAATGAGATTTATATAAAACAAAAAAAAATAACAAAATATTTATTGCCTATTCAAAATAAATGATGTCTTGTGAGAAAACCAAAAATGAAAATAATAATAATATCTCACACACACATACTAATGACAAAAAAAACAAACAATACTAATGATCATAAATTGCAAAAGATCATAATAATTGCAATAAAATAAAAAAGACATAACCAAATAAAAATATTCTATACAAAAAAAAATGTTAATAAAAATTAAATGTATTTTGAAAATAGTAATAATGATAAAACCGTTTGCAGTTCATCACGACCAGAATCTTATTGATTGTTCCTACGCGGAAGATACTGGAGTGAAGAAGTGAGGGCACGGTCCCAATATTATTTCACTGTGTACACTGCGAACGTAACTGCAGAACTGAGGAGGAACTCAGCACCGTGTGTTAATCCCGTCTGGCGGTGCGAGTTGCCGTAATAAATAAGCAATTCTGTTTACGCATCGGCTGCTCAGCTCGTACATAAACAAACTTGATATACTTTATACATATTAATTTATACACTATGTACAAATTTAAGAGTAAACATATTTAAATTAAATAAAAATACACTTGTAAGAAAAGAAAATCAAAAATGACTAAATAAGTCGACACGTATTTTTAAATAACGAAGAACAATTTAAAAATCTCAAAACATAATTATAACATTTTAAAACATTCTGGCTTTGTGGCCTCAATACAAATCGTGTTGAATTCGCGCGTTCACCGCTTCGCGTTCGCTTTTGCTTTGAATCGCCTTCGTAGAACGTAGGGTGATTAATTTTTTTTTATTATTTTATTCAATTTTGTGCACATTGTACAAAGTACTTAATTAATTAAAAAATCTACCAATTTTACTTTCAGTGTTTAAAAAAATTTCAATGACACCTACAAGACAGTAATAAACATGCCATTCATTACAAATTCAACATGCTTAAGACTTTAAAATGATAGTTAACTAGGAGACCTTTCTATTCTTTGTTTGGGATTCATTGTCAAGATGAAAAAGAGCCTATTTCTTTGTTGTGTTAGCTAGTGTTGTTTTGCTCGGCATTGGTTGAGAAAGGTGACAAATGCCCGATGCCTGACAGGAATTGTTAACTGAATGATACAGAAGGCAGTGTGTGACTAATAGCGGAGCCCTCTAGCGGCCATGAGTGCTACTACCTGCTAATGAATCTCCTTCTCAGCCTTCCATTATATTCCTTCTATTGTTTGATTATGAATTGTTTTACAAAGAACAGGAAATTGAATCAAAATTGATTTTTTTTCTTAGTTTTTATAGCAACCAAAATCTCATTTAAATGAGAATCTAGATTGTTTTGGGAGATTAGTAAGCATATATGTTTGAAAGATGATCGATAATTTCCTCGGTTATAATCCACTTATTACACACATAATTCCATGATCTCAACTGATTACTTTAGGGTGATCAATCGTTTTGAGTGTATCAGACTGACCCTAAATGGCATTAGGGTTAACCTTTTGCTTTACACTCAAAAGTAGCTCAAAAAGATTTATATAAATGTCTTTAATATAAGACAATCATATCTTTATTGAAATAGCCTATCTTGGGTAACTTCCAAAGCACTATTTTTAACCTTTAAAGGTTTAGAAACCAAGCAATTGTGGGAATTGGATACGAGAGGAATTCGATGGCTCAGTGGTGCTCTACTCCAAACGTTCTACTCCGTAAGTCGAAATAGGTCTCAGAATAGCAATGCATATCAGTATTTTAATTGGAAGCTTAGAGCGTTTGTCTTGTGAATGTTGAAGTAGTCATAAAACTGCCTGCGGTGCTATTATTAATATTTTATCAATTTTAATATTTTACGTCTACATTTACGAGTGTATAGAATAATTGGAGGTGAAAATAGACAGTTCTTATTGTTGTTTCCTTTATTATTCTCATTTCTTGATATTTTGGCGCAGTAATGACATTTAATATATCTATTGCAACTTTATTTCTATATTAAATGTAAATACAATTCTACTCAACAAGAAAGATGTTTTGTTCAACTTTGGGTGATTGGTTCAGTTGATAGTGAGCGAGGAAACAAAAGATATTGGTAGCTGTTGACAAATTCACTTCCTTCAAAGCAATTTCCTCGCTAAGCTACCGTTTCAGTCTTCGTCACAGTCAGTGTCGGCTCTATGTATTCTGGAGGAAGGGAAAGGGGGCAGTATAATTAAATGTACAATGACAAGAATATAAAAATGAAGATTGCTAGTATTCAAATAATACGTTAAATAAAATTAATTGTCTTTAATAAAAAAGTGTCTGCTGAAATAGACATTGCTTATATCTCAGGCATACTATTGTACCGATAAAAATAGTTATTCCAAACTAAATAAGATTGATTTTCAAAACGATAAGGAAAGGATATGAGGATCACTTCATAAAACGCAGAATGTAGTGATGAATAACATAAACTAGAACATTTTATTGGGTTGGATTCATCATAGAACCGTAGAAATTCATTTTTACTTTTTTAAATAGTAGGACCGGGACTCGAACCCGGTATTTCACCTCTCCGTGGTGACGCCCCAACCATCTCGGACACCCTGGCACGTTTATCGGCCAGCCTCATCAATTCTTTTCACCGATCCTATATCTCCGTGTTCTCGCAATTTGCGATGTATATACGGGGCGAATGTTAATTGAACATTACTTTATTTTTGGACGTTGTTGACTTTAAGTCATTAATATTATTATACTTTATTTAATTGTTATATGATATAATTAACTATTAAATTAATTATAATGATATAATAAGATCCAAAAAATAAAGTAATGTTCAATTAACATTCTCCTCGTATAAACTTCGCAAATTGCAAGAACACGGAGATATAGGATCGGTGAAAAGAATTGATGAGGCTGGCCGAGAAAGGTGCCAGGGTGGCCGAGATGGTTGAGGCGTCACCACGGAGAGGTGAATTACCCAGGTTCGAGTCCCGGTCCTGGTCATATATTTTCTTTTCAAATGAAATATTTTAAAAAAATATATCATATAACAATTCAATAAATTATAATACTATTAATGACTCAAAGTCAACAAGATCCAAAAATAAAGTAATGTTCAATTAACATTCTCCCCATATATACATCGCAAATTTCGAGAACACGGAGATATAGGATAGGTGAAAAGAATTGATGAGGCTCGCCGAGAAAGGTGCCAGGGTGGCCGAGATGGTTGAGGCGTCACCACGGAGAGGTGAAATACCCGGGTTCGAGTCCCGGGCCTGGCATACTTTCCTTTTCAAATAAAATATTTAAAAAAATTATATGATATAACAATTAAATAAATTATAATATATAATGTTAATTATAATGTACAAAATCCTTACAACCTAAAGTCTTTTTAAAACCTATTAGGGAGAAGAAGCAAATAAATGCTAATCATTTTTTTATAATATGTAAAACTAAAAATAAACTTTTGACTTCAAATAATAACATACTTCTTGTTAGAGAAGAATTGGTTGACTGTATCTTCTAATATAAGGAAGAAATAGTTGGGGGTGCAGTCAATAAAAATCAATTTTATTGAGTGCACCCCCAACTATTTCTTCCTTATATATAGATAACATACTTCTTTTTGATCACAAAGATGAGAGTTCAAAATTTGTTAACACAGATTACTTTCCTTATATACATATAAATTCGCTAACATTCTTAGCATTGAACAAAAGCTGTAATTAATGCACAATAACTAACTATCTATATTTAAAAAAAAATTTCTCATCCCAGTTACAATATTTATTGGGTAACATAACTATAACATAAGTATTGTAAATATAAATTTTTAGGTCATGAACCATATAAAAGATAAGGTTTAATAAAATATGATTTCGTTTGCCGGATCATTTCCTTTTTCTTTTCGAGGAAACAACCTAACATTACTAGATTTTCATGGCATATCCTTTGATTTTCCATTTGTGGAAGTTATATAGATGGTTTTTGAGGGCTATATGAGCAATTTTAGGATCGGTGTTGGTCGAATGATGGCTTTATCGCCAGCCAAGCTATAAAGTGGAAGTGCAAGAGTGTTAAAGGATATTGGTGATGTAAGGGGAATAGAAAGTAGGGCTTAAAACACTATCTTCCCAAATAACATAAAAATCTGATGTCTCCTCAACACTCCTATATATTTATGAGACTTCTTTGCATTTAAACTACAAATCATTCGAGTCTTTTGTCGTTTTTTTGTTTCAAATCTCCATTTATTTTTATATAAAAAAATATTTACAATATATATATATATATATATATATATATATATATATATATATATATATATATGTTGGCGACACTAGGATAGTAAAACCATATTAAAGTATATTTTAATTTTATTTATTTTTTATTTTTGACTCACTGAAGTAAGTGATAAATGTAAATAGTGTAATACCTCAGTTCGGGTATATAAGAAACATTAAACGAGTGTCTACACTGCGCGCATGCGCCGTGTGATGCATGCGAGTCGACCAGAGGAAGTCAAGCTGTGAAGACGAGTGTGATATACGCCGGCCGGCTTTTGCGTAACCATTAAACATTATACAGATCCTATGGATAGAAGCAAGTCAAGCCTAGTTTGATATTGAGTGAACTGTTTAGACTTATTTTCATGTGAGTGAGTGACTTTTAAACAAATAATAATAAAAGGATGTTTTTTTTTATGTTGTACATTTGAGTTGATTTTCTTTTCTGTCCTCCTTCTTTTTATCCCATATCTTGCATAGTAAATATACAGACTTTATGAAGGAGTATGAGCAGCTAGGCCATATGACCAAAACAATTTACCATCACCCTACGTAATTCCACATCATCCAGTGTTTCGTCATGATGACCCACGAGCCAAAATTCGGGTTGTATTCGATGCTTCAGCTTCAACGGCAAAAGGATCTCTAAACAGTAAGCTCTATGTTGGTCCAAAAGTCCAAAGGGACATCGCCGACATCATCTTGAATTTTAGACGATACAAGATCGCTGTAACTGCTGATTTAGTTAAAATGTACAGGCAGATTCTTGTAATTCCGGAGCATAGACGGTTCCAACACATATTATGGCGAGGGACAACTGAACAGGCTATTCAAAAATACGAGTTAAACACAGTCACCTACGGCACAGCTTCAGCTCCATTTCAAGCAAATCGTGTTGTGAAACAATTATTCATTAAAATGAATGGCTGCATGTACCTTCCGAAGACAATCCTGCAGACGTAGCATCTCGAGGGATAGCGCTGCAGTTTCTTAAGGATGAGACACTATGGTGGGCGGGCCCACTCTGGTTGCGTAAACATCCTCTCATATTTCCTCAGCAACCTGGAATTTACAAGCATCAAGCACCTGAAGTAAAGCCTGGAACAATACTTACAGTCCACACTGATCTGTGATGCGACTCGCTTACCCATGATTATTACCTGGATGAAACTCATCGTATAATAAAGTGGTCAGATCATTCGCATATGTGTTGAGATTTGTTCACAATAGTAAGAGGCATAATACCAAATTAAGTGGTCCGTTGAAGTTAAGAGAACCTTGACAACTCACTTGAGGTACTAATAATCGCATCGCAACGTCACGAATTCAGTACCGAATTCCTATGGGAGGAAAACTTACCTTCTTCGAAGCGTCTCCTTATCCTGGCGGCCGTTTTAGACGAGAAAGGTATTTTAAGAGTAGGAGGTCGCCTGCAAAATTCTGAGCTATCAGCGGAAGTAAAATCACCAATACTTCTCCCTGGAAAATGTCATCTTAAACATATTCTCCCTGTAAAATCGTGCGATTTTAGGTGGGCGGGATGTTGGCGACACTAGGATAGTAAAACCATATTAAAGTATATTTTAATTTTATTTATTTTTTATTTTTGACTCACTGAAGTAAGTGATAAATGTAAATAGTGTAATACCTCAGTTCGGGTATATAAGAAACATTAAACGAGTGTCTACACTGCGCGCATGCGCCGTGTGATGCATGCGAGTCGACCAGAGGAAGTCAAGCTGTGAAGACGAGTGTGATATACGCCGGCCGGCTTTTGCGTAACCATTAAACATTATACAGATCCTATGGATAGAAGCAAGTCAAGCCTAGTTTGATATTGAGTGAACTGTTTAGACTTATTTTCATGTGAGTGAGTGACTTTTAAACAAATAATAATAAAAGGATGTTTTTTTTTATGTTGTACATTTGAGTTGATTTTCTTTTCTGTCCTCCTTCTTTTTATCCCATATCTTGCATAGTAAATATACAGACTTTATGAAGGAGTATGAGCAGCTAGGCCATATGACCAAAACAATTTACCATCACCCTACGTAATTCCACATCATCCAGTGTTTCGTCATGATGACCCACGAGCCAAAATTCGGGTTGTATTCGATGCTTCAGCTTCAACGGCAAAAGGATCTCTAAACAGTAAGCTCTATGTTGGTCCAAAAGTCCAAAGGGACATCGCCGACATCATCTTGAATTTTAGACGATACAAGATCGCTGTAACTGCTGATTTAGTTAAAATGTACAGGCAGATTCTTGTAATTCCGGAGCATAGACGGTTCCAACACATATTATGGCGAGGGACAACTGAACAGGCTATTCAAAAATACGAGTTAAACACAGTCACCTACGGCACAGCTTCAGCTCCATTTCAAGCAAATCGTGTTGTGAAACAATTATTCATTAAAATGAATGGCTGCATGTACCTTCCGAAGACAATCCTGCAGACGTAGCATCTCGAGGGATAGCGCTGCAGTTTCTTAAGGATGAGACACTATGGTGGGCGGGCCCACTCTGGTTGCGTAAACATCCTCTCATATTTCCTCAGCAACCTGGAATTTACAAGCATCAAGCACCTGAAGTAAAGCCTGGAACAATACTTACAGTCCACACTGATCTGTGATGCGACTCGCTTACCCATGATTATTACCTGGATGAAACTCATCGTATAATAAAGTGGTCAGATCATTCGCATATGTGTTGAGATTTGTTCACAATAGTAAGAGGCATAATACCAAATTAAGTGGTCCGTTGAAGTTAAGAGAACCTTGACAACTCACTTGAGGTACTAATAATCGCATCGCAACGTCACGAATTCAGTACCGAATTCCTATGGGAGGAAAACTTACCTTCTTCGAAGCGTCTCCTTATCCTGGCGGCCGTTTTAGACGAGAAAGGTATTTTAAGAGTAGGAGGTCGCCTGCAAAATTCTGAGCTATCAGCGGAAGTAAAATCACCAATACTTCTCCCTGGAAAATGTCATCTTAAACATATTCTCCCTGTAAAATCGTGCGATTTTAGGTGGGCGGGATGTTGGCGACACTAGGATAGTAAAACCATATTAAAGTATATTTTAATTTTATTTATTTTTTATTTTTGACTCACTGAAGTAAGTGATAAATGTAAATAGTGTAATACCTCAGTTCGGGTATATAAGAAACATTAAACGAGTGTCTACACTGCGCGCATGCGCCGTGTGATGCATGCGAGTCGACCAGAGGAAGTCAAGCTGTGAAGACGAGTGTGATATACGCCGGCCGGCTTTTGCGTAACCATTAAACATTATACAGATCCTATGGATAGAAGCGGGTCACGCCTAGTTTGATATTGAGTGAACTGTTTAGACTTATTTTCATGTGAGTGAGTGACTTTTAAACAAATAATAATAAAAGGATGTTTTTTTTTATGTTGTACATTTGAGTTGATTTTCTTTTCTGTCCTCCTTATTTTTATACATAAACGTTGGTCCTCCGTAGTAAACTTGGAATTTATTTTTATACACAAACAATATATATATATATATATATATATATATATATATATATATATATATATATATATATATATATATATATATATATACGGAAATAATTATAATACTTTTCCTACCCGGAGGTATTTTAAGTAAATACATATTATGAGTCCGCTGAAGGCGGATTCTCTGAACAGACACACGGCCGCTGATTCTATACATACAAAGCAGGGAGAGACCGCATTACGGGATCTATTGTCGTATGGTAATCAGGAAAATTTATCCTAATAGAGCAATTTAATGAATCGGGAATTAATTGAATCTTGAGAACTATAACTTTTTTTTATTTATTTATTAATTTATTGATATGTACAACTGTATTACAATAATATAACAATAGGCTAAGGGATACATAACAACATGTGATAATGACAAGTAGAGAAACTATCCACTGGTAGTACTCAAATCACTAGTTTAACTAAGAAGGTCACGTAGCCATCTTCTTTTCATACGCCTCGGAGGGTTATCAGGAATTGAAGAGGAATCTAGGTTTAAAACTAGAGGGTTTGAGTGGGAATGAAATTTGTTATGAAAAGATAAATGTCGGTTTCGGGGCAAATCAGCAACAAATGGGACATTAAGGTCATTATGGATGACTTTATTCTTAACAAAATAAAGAGCATTGAGGATTTTACGAAGGATTTTGGATTGTAGGGATTGGATACTAGAGGAATTCGATGGCTAAGTGGAGCCCCAATGCTATACCGCGGTCCAAATAGGTCTTATGATGGTCATGTAGATGAGTCTTTTGTAGTTAATTTGGAATTTAGAGCGTTTGTCTAGTAAGTGTTGAACTAGCCTGAAACGTCATACGGTTTCTTGTCTTTTCAGTCTTGTATGAGGATTCCTGGTTTATGTTTTGTAGAGACGCACCCCTAAGTATCGGATCTGTTCTACAGGCACCAGTGGGATATTATTAAAGGATACTGTAATTGTCATTGGTTTACGACGTAAGGTAAAAGTGATTTTATGCGATTTTTGAGAATTTATTCTAATTCTCCAGTTCTGACACCATTCTTCAAGATCAGTGATGAGGGTTTGGAGGCTTTGGGATGCAATAACTGGATCGGTGTTGACTGATAATACACATGTTTCATCAGCATACATGGCAAGTATATTATTGGGATGAGTCGGGATGTCAGCTCTATAAACTGAATAAAGGATTGGTCCAAGGATACTACCTTGAGGAGAGAACTAAAACTTATTTATAACAGTCAAGAAAAGTAGAAATTCATTGTATAAATCGTCTCGATTAATTATTTTTAGCACGGTTTTTAAACTTTAAAAGAAAAAATAGTACTTTGGAAGTTACCTAAGATAGGCTTCTTGAATAAAGATATGATCGTCTAATATTAAAGGCTTTTTATTTTGAAAAGAAAAGATTCGTCCAGGGCTGGGATTCGAACCCGGGTTGTCTCCATACTTCGGTCAGACAAAAATAAAAATATTTAGAAAATATAATAATTATAAAAAAAATAAAATAAAATCTATTATAAATAATATAATGACATAAGTCAACAAGATCCTAATTAAAGTAATGTCCAATGAACATTCTTTCTCTCGTATATATCGCCAATTGCGTGAATACGGGTATATGGAATCGGTGAAGAGAAAGGATTGGTCTGACCGAGGTACGTGCGAGGATAGCTCAAGTGACAGAGCACTACAACGGAAATGCAGAAGACCCGTGTTCGAATCCCGGTTCTGTACAAATCTTTTCTCTTCAAAACAAGAATATTTAAAAAATATAATAATTAAAAACATATATATAAAATCTATTATAATATTAAAGACATAGATATAAATCCTTCTGGGCTATTTTCGAGTGAAAGGCAATGGTCAACCATAATGCCATTCAGGGTCTGCCTGATAAACTCAAAATGTTTGACCATCTTAGAGTAATGAGATTAGACAGTCAAGAGTAATGAGTTCATGGAATTGTGAGTGTAATAAGTGGATTGCAACCGAGGAAATTATGTCATTACTTCTCAGTAGATATATTGTAAACTTCCTTGTTCTCTATCTGTTTATATCTATTTATATCTTCTCTAAAATATTGAGACAGAAAGATAAGAGAGAAGAGAGCATAGTATGGATTGTTAAGATTGTAGAATAATTTTATTTACAAAATCAATTAATAACTTGTAATAAATAAAATATATACGAAAACTTAATTACTTTAATTCTAAAACAATTAATAAAAATAAAAGTTATGAAAATGACCATATATGTTTTATAATGGATATATGTGCATCGTAAGTCAACTTTTCGAAATAAATAATATTACTGTATTTAATGAACCACCGAAATATAGCTCGTGTTCAGCCACTGGCCGATCTGTCTCTCTTAATATTATTGAACTAATTAATTTTGAACTTTGCCTATCATACATTTGGCAGCCATACATACTTAATACTCAAGTTTTTCATTTTTTTTTTCTTAACCTCCTATAATAATAATAATGATAATAGTAATAATAATAATAAAAATAGTTATTCAATAATATAATACAATTACAATTAAAAATATTTCCATAGTATAATAATTAAAATACAAATATAAACACAATATGATACATCCTTCTTTTACCCTGGGGTATGTTTATATATCACTGCAATTTCATTCCATTAGACAATAAATTCAATAAATTGATTTTCTTCTTACACTCCAAGACTTCTGTTTATTAAGTGTCTAGACATACCCCTATTTTAAATAAAGTATTTTTAGAAAAAATATAGAGTTTCATGAAACATGTTGCTTTTTAATTAGTATTATAACACATTAAAACACATTCATATTGTGATTCATTATCATTTGGACACAAGGATTTATAGCGTGTACTTACTTCAATATTAAAAATTAAGTTCATATTACCGAAACTCCCCTTTTCATATTAAAGTTTAAAAGTATTGTTTCAGACAGTCAAATATTCTACATTACGATATAATTTTTAATGGATTTTTTTGTTCCGACGGAAGACGAAAAGTTAACTTTCTTTTTATTATATATTTTAAAAAACATGAAATAAATGATGTATTGAGGATGTGCAAAATAACATTAATGATAATTCAAAGGGAAGTTGTAATAAATAATATCTCTGATAAGAACTATTTGATGGAGGAATATTAGTAGGATTGTTGAACACCGCAGTTGTAGTGAGGGATCTAGAACACTGAACTTTGGGGCCTCCTGCAATGTTCAGCTCATCAACGGGTACTCAAGCTGTCCTCACAGTTATAATTATTTTAGAAAGTTGTGATTCCATAATAATTACAATAATTTTATATTCAATTGTATTATTTATTTATTTAACATAGTAATCAACGGTTGGTAAGGAGGCAATTTAAAGGATATCATGATCGGTCACCAGATTTATTTATTAAGAGTACACATTTTATAGATACTGGTTGTGCCCTAGGTGGATCTCTAGACTCCACAAGGTAAATTTAATGATATTAACATAATTTATAATCAGGCTTAGGAGATAATATCATACTTCATATGTAGATAGATATTGTATGTACTTATGTTTATCGAGTTTCAGTCAGTTATTTCAAATTCTTTTGGAGACGTTCAGAGACTATGTTGGTTTCATACTCATGCCACATGCTTACACATAAGTCAGTTCAAATGCCCAACTACATAAATCAGTTCAAATACTTTCCAATATTTGCATGAAGTGTAGAATCGAAACGTCGCCAAGGGAAGTTTAAAGACCTGACTCAAGAACCAGAAGTATATATTGTCTATGTTCAGTCAAAAAAATTAGAAACCGATGTATATATATTCCAATATCCATATTCATCAATTTGAATATTACCAAATTCGTTACCAAAAAAAAAAGCCGTTAACAAATTACTAACCAAATCAAAATTAAATATTTTTGCCTGAAATGGCAAGGACTGGTAAAGTGGCAAAGGTAAAGCTAAAATAATTACATAACATAATGACCGTCACTCCTCATTTAGACGTCGAACAGCGATCCCAAAGCGCAAAAATTCGATTATCTAGTTTGTTATTCTCACAATATATAATCTACAGTATCTAGGAACAGCATGGTTTTTTTACCTGTTTCAAGGGTATCACCAATAATTTAGGCCCATTGTCAGAATAATGGAAGTTTGACCAAATTACACACTAATCTGAATGAGTTATATATAATTGTAAAAAAGGGAGAAGAAAATTAACAAATTTTTTCCCTGCTCTACGATGGTCAACTAAGCCCCACATCAGTCAAACTGGGCAAACAAAAATAGAACGCTTTATAACGTTATAAGGTACGAATTTAAAATAATTATTGAGAAAAGCTATGATTACAACAAAAAGCTCCGGCTTCCTCCAAGATGTAGGTGGTCACTTTTCTATCTATACATGTTAAAGTAAAGATTAGAACAAAAATCATCTGCCTTTATCTGCCTATCCGATCATAACGCCTCAAAAAAGGAAAGGATTAGAGTACGCCTTCGTTTGTTGCATTATCTCGTTTACCCTTTTATCACGAACATGAGACCTGAACCAAATAATGCTCCCTGGAAATCAGTGCTGCAGTAAGGAACTGTTAATTTAATTTCTTTGAATTTGAAATCGTAAGTTTCTTTTCAATTTTAACAACCTTTGACTTTGAATCCCTAGTTTTATGATCTACTGAATTCTCCAGTTTAACCTTCCTTGAATTTTTAATTGTAAGCATTATTTATTTTAAATATACACTCAAAATACTTGTTGCAAACTTGTTTTGATGCGTACAACATATTCCAAAAATTGCAGAAATTTTTATCTTGCCTTTAGGATTTAATTTCCTCATTAGTTTTTTATTTTCTTCAAGATTACAATAATTACAGTTTAACTTGATTTATTATTCTGTCCAGACCCCAAGAAGACCGACCTCGGGTTTCTATGTTAATCCGTTCTCGAGATATTTTTTCCGCTTTTAGGCCATTCGGTCCCAGTGTGCGTCGTGGCCACCTGGTAATGGCTGGGTGGAAAGTAAGGACATGTCAATGGCACTGGAAAGATAGAACCTAGAATATAGGAAGCAGGAAAGGAACGAATCCAATAAATTCTCAGATAAAATATAACACTAAGGTATTCGAAACCTTCCGGTATACGAGTCTGCAATGTTTACACTAACTGCGCGTGTGAACTGAGCAGATTGTTACGCCTCGAATAGTGAAGAGACTTTTCCTCTAAGCAATACAATGTTTCATAATCTAAATATCTACTTTTTAACCATAATAATACTTTCACTTCATTACAGAAACATTTGATCTAAACTAATTACATCTAATAACTAAACGGTTGAGAATTTGAGACGAATAGTTGATGAAAGTGTGCTGCCCTGACAGTGTGCAAGTAAGTGTTCTCCCGCTGACCTCCATTCAGGTCACGCGGCGCCCCCCACCTATCCCTTTACCTGTCTCTCACCTCAAACTATAAATTACCAAAGAATGGAAGATATTTGTTTCCGAACCAAAAAAACTCTCTAGAACTCTACCTCAATGCAGCATAGGTGTTCGAAAAACGGTTCCGATAGTGACAACCTAAATGATTATTGAAAGCTACTTAATGATGATAGATTTGAAATTTATAGGAAAACAAGTATAATTTAAAATTAATCTTATAAACCTTTCATCATTAACCCATTTACGGCCACCGATGCGTATACGCAACATTAATTTAACAAATTTGTTTATTTTTATAAATTGAAATATTTTTCTATTTTGTTACATCAGCTTATTATTTAAGCTTTTTATTTAATAAAAATAACTTTTTAATAAATTTTGTGTTTTTTTAACCCATTGAAAAATATTAGTACAGTAGGTTATATTTCAACACTAATGAGTACTAAGATTTAAATGTTAAAGTCAGCCAAATAAGGGTTGCTACAATTAAATTGTCAGATTCCTTGTTTAAAACATTGTTTGTTTTAATTGTTGGGATGAAATTTTTGTATTCAATTCAAATACTGCTTTTAGAATAGCCGTTTTACTTTAATGTTGCGTTAACGCATCATTGGCCATCCCTATGAAGTTTTTACAAAGAAGACAGGACCATGCATTTTCATCTCCCCCACCTGTCTAATGAATACGTGCTGATCCAGGAGCTATGTTTCTACTCTTAAATATATTCTGAATATATTTGATTGACGTATGAGAAGAAAATAGTTGACCAGAAGATACAATGGAGAATAAAGATATTATTTGGTGTTGTTCTTTTGACTGCACCCTCCCACTATCTCCATTCTCCATATTTGATTGATATTTGGGATGCCAAAGTATCATTTAGGATGATTACTGAAATTATTATTTCTATGCCTTAGTCTTAATTGGATTCTTTTCCAGAGGTTTTAAGTTTTCTGTTCTTGTGTTTAACAATTTACTCGTCTATTCACAAATTATATATGATATGCGGGAGTATTTTCTCTACACCTTTTCTTATCTCCCCAGTCACCTTGACCGTAGGAGACACCCTTCTACCTGTGTGAACTACTTCTCTCAAACCAACATTGTTCGAAACCAACCGGCCCTTCGATGGGTCATTCGAACATTCGTCCGAACGAAGGCCCAATAGCCAGATCTATCAAAGAACAACCAAGAAGAGGAAGACCAGCTGTGAACACGGTGTTAGGTGAAGTGAGAAAGGACAAAATCGGACATTTGACTGTCAGGGATGAGACAAGGCAAAGGTGTAGAGTGTCTAAAAGCCAAACTATTTATAGGTCTGAAAGATGTAATGTTAAATTGTTGAATGTTAAAACTCAGAATGTTTTGAATCATACCACACATAAAAAATGAAAATTGTGATTTTTTTGTGAAAATAGTGTGCAAATTGTAATATTTTATTTCTTTGAAGGAATTTATTAATCAAACGATTGTAATAAAATTTTTCATGAAGCAATATTATTGTATATATATATATATATATATATATATGTGTGTGTGTGTGTGTGTGGGTTATACTCTACCGACCAAAGTTGAGTGAGCGCAACATTTTCTACCGCCATTATGGAGGAACAAAACAAATTATTTTTTTTAAATTAAACTACCCCAAAAATATTTCTTTGGAAAAAAAAATAAAATTTTTGACTTATGCTAGCCTTGGCCGTAAATGGGTTAAATCAAATCCCTTCAAAGGTGCTACTGTGAATTTTAGGATATTAGTCATACAAAAAATATCTTAATGTATCTAATTTAATAAATAATAATACGGCTTAGGCACAGTAGGTCGTATCCCACATAAAATGTGTTTTTGCGTTTTTGGCGCCTTTTGACTCTCACAGTCATATATATTTTGTCATATTTTGTCCCTACAATACTTGGTAAGCCTCATCACCCTAAAAAAACCTCTCTGTTTTATTATTTCATAGGGTCATATCCCCAGCGGTGGTGAAAGTGAAGCGCAATAGGTCGGAAGCCACAAAAATTCATTTCAGTGCAATAGGTCGTAACCCTAACAAATTGATTGCAGGTGTCAGTGCTCTATCAAAAACGCTGCAAAAGTGAAGTTATTTAAATATTTTGAACTGATTTTGTGTTATAGTTAAAAGGTGAATGTATGATTTCATCATAAATATAGGAAATATCATGAGCTAACTTTAGTAAACGATTTTATTGGTTTATTTTTTGGGAGAAAATGCGAATTCGTAACCTAACCTTACTTATAATTTGTTGGTTACGACGTATTGCACTTCCAGGAAATACGTCGTAACCCTCATTTTCACAAATAACTTGAAACTGTTAGATTATGTAGTTGTGCCAGTTTGCGAGTTCAAAAATTTAGTTGTATTTTTGCAAAACAGGGTGTGCGTGTTTAGGGCTGATTCTGCATTTGCTAGTGTGCATTCTGTCTTTAGTTTTAAGTCTTGATTTCAGGGTTCCCGATGAAATGTTAAGTTGTTTTAAATAACAGTTTCTTTGATATTTTTGTGAAAAATATTTTAATTTCGCATTTATCTGGTTAATAAAATTTGTCATAAGCCACACATTTGGGCCTCTATTTTTTTCTAACCCTATAAATATGTAACCCACAGAACAAGAATACGCAATAGGACGTATCACACAGAAATAATCAAATCCGACCTATACTCTTAAAATGCATTTAAAATACTTTGACTGATTATATTTTAATTGTAATTCATCTAAAAAAATATCAAATATATCTTGAATATTGTAACTGTCATGTTTTTTGTCTCTACTGTAAAATTTACTGCTAAGGGGATACGACCTATTGCGCCTAAGTCGTCGATTTGATAAAACAAGAAACAATTACAGTTCACGAAACGCTTCCTAATATAAGATAATATCGTTGATATGTATCGCACAAAACATACCAGCTTTTAAAAGTAGTAATTTAAAACATGTTAAAACTGACGGTATAAAAACTAGGACACCTAGACAAATAGCAATAGAAGTTAACAGGTGTTGATATACCTGCAGAAAAGGGGTCAGTGAAACAAGGAAAGTGTAAGACCTTCCTTGAGAAAAAGCCGAGCCGAGAGAAGCTATTAAGATGTAGAACTATTAACTGGTAACTATTAACGACGAAGAATCCCATAAGTAACCATTTACCTGAAGATAACTTATAATTTTAGTATATACATATTTTATGGCAAGATTCAATCAGAATCATTCATATTAACTTTTCAATGTATGTATTAATACCAGGTGGGCTAAAAAGTTCGTAGGCTAACATAGTAAAATATAGGTTTTTGGTTAAATTCTATTTTATTATTCTACATAGTTCCCTTCGAGAGCAATACAGCGATGATAGCGAACAAGCAATTTTTCGAAACCACTTTTATAGATCAATTTCTCTGTAGCCTCAAAATAGGCCTCTTATCAGTGATTACTTCTTCATTATTACCAAATGTCTTTCCAGTGAACATTCTTTTGAGATCTTCAAACAGGAAAGAGTCACTAGTAGCTAGATCTGGTGTAAGTGAAAGCAATTTGTATCCTAAATCATTCAATTTTGCAATCTTTTTCATTTACATGTGTGTGACATTTGTCTTGATTAAGCAACACGTCTTGTTCCTCAAACTGTGCCGTTTTTTCATGATTTCATTCTTCAAACGCTCCAACAACACTATATAATAATCGTTGTTGATGGTGTGGTCTTTTTTAAGGCAATCAATGAATATTATACCTTGCGTATCGCAGATTACTGATGTCATAACCTTGCCAGCCGACTGTTGCATCTTTCCCAGTTCTTTGGTTCGGTTTATCACTTCCAATCCACTCGGCTGATTGTCGATTGGACTCTGGAGTGTAGTGATGAATCCATTGTCACACATCGACTGAAAAATTCGTTTATTATTACGGTTGGATATCGCATAACAATGCTCCGAGCTTACTTAGCTGAGTTTTAAAATTTTATCGGGCGGCAGCCACTTTGCTCACAGCTTTAGCATGTCAAAATATTCATGCATGATATGCTCAAAACGCTCTTTTGAAATCTTCAATGACTCAGCTATCCCGATAAACTTCAATTTAAGGTCATTCGTAATTATTTTGTGAACTTTTTTTACATTTTTGTAAATTACAGCCTCTTTCGGGCGTCCACTCCGTTTATCGCCTTCGGTGCTGATTTCCACAAATTTTAATTTAGCAAACTACTTTTTAACAGTTGATTTTCATGGTGTAGAACATTATTTTTTTCATGCTAAAACATAGCTTGATTTGTACACGAAATACATTTTTATAATTTTTTTTACATTAACAAATGTTACTTCATTCACAATGCTATATCTCATTAATCAATTGTCCAACAGCTATCAAATTTATACGCGTACTCTTTGAAGGTTAGTGCTAACTAAAAAATTACATATATTGAATTTTAGTAATACCAATTATATGGCAGCCTATGAACTTTTCCGCCGACCTAATAGTATCCAAAATAATATCTATAAATTATATTTGTTTTAATGATTGAACTAATTTCGTTCATAAAATTCAAAATTAGGGAAGAATCAATTATGAGGTGGAATGAACGGTGGACAATTTCAAATAAATCTCCTAGTCTGCATAGGTTCATTTCAAAACTAACAAACAATAACCACAAATTAATAAAATCTACTAACTACAAACTAACTCAGGCTTTAACTGAACATGGACATACCAAATCATACTTACACAGATTTCATATAACAAACGACAGTACTTGCTCAATAGACAAAGAAGAACAGACATTTAAACACAAAATATATGACTGCCAAATGTATGAAGGACAAAGATCGAAATCAATTAACTCCACAATATTAAGAGGGAAAGTTTGGCCACTTGCTGAACATGACCTATACAATCAATTTAGACCCGAATTCACTAAATTTATTTATAGTATCGATTTTGAAAAGTTGACATCCATTTAAGAATAATCATACAATGTAAAACATAGATAATCATTATGTAATTATTGTAATTTTAACTTAGTTAATTTGTTAATTTTTTTAAGTTGTAACAGTATGTATATAATAATGTCTTTTTTATATATGTTATTATTATCAAACTGTAGTTAATTATTTGTAAAAATGAATTTAAAAGGCACATAGTATACTCAAGTATGGTTTGTGCTAATAAATAAACGGTCCTAAATAAAAAAATTAAAAAAATGATTGAACTCAATATATAATTCCTTGTTTACCATGCATTATTTCATTATTGATAGTTCTATTAAAGTATTAAGGTTGATTGGGTATTATGTTGGTAAACACTTAACCAACCTCTGGAAAATAATTCAATTTAAAACAAAGTTAATACATTAAAAAAAAACAATATGTTGAGTAATTACCTATAATGAATACTCTCAAATAAATGAATAAGATAAATAACCTCATACAGGATGGAACAAAGTACATGTTTATAGAATGATAAATATTTATTACGGAGAAAAAATAGAGGTATTGATATATAACATAAATAAATAATTTTTATAACACAGTATGTAATTTAATGTAATTTAATTTGCGTGTAATTTTAAAGCACTTATTTTATGAATACATATCTGAAAACTGAAATATTTCTTTAACAAAATGTAGAAAAAAAAAATCAATTTGTCTTGGTATTTTTGCCTTTAAACAGTTATACAAATTAAATGGGAATAATATAAGATTTTCGCAACTGGATGAGGAACGAACTCTATCCCTGGCACAAATACAACCATAAACTATTCTAAGATGGTTTCTGAGGAGGGTAGATGGGTTCAATAGGTCGGAAACTGGGGACTTATTCTTGGGAATACAGTTTGTATTGGCTTGGGGCTCTAGGCCCTTCACTTTCCCAGATATAGCCAATCGTATTTATATATCCCCATTTCCTCAATTCCTTTTTGTTAAAAAAATTGCAGGATGTATAGTAAACTGGCTAATATACATTAATAAATTAGTTATTGCCAAAGTCAAAATACAACTAATAGCTCCTAAATGTTTCTTTGTTATTTTTTATATATTAATAATAACAATAATATTGTATTTAATGTAATGAATTTCACTTTTCAAATTATTATTTTATATGAACCAACTTGGAAATGGTACTTTGCAATATTGATTATAACCATGTTACTGTTCCTCCATTAGACCTCTTCGCGGGATACTAAGAAAGGGTTCAGTGGGAAACAAGGAACAGTCAAGGCCATATCTGGGAAACTCGGCAAAGAAAATAACCACAAACATCTCCAAATCTAAAGAAAAAAAAGCCCAACAACTGTCAATATTATAATAATCTTGACAATTACAATCTAATACTCAGTTAACGAGATTCATTGAGTGTCATAATTGATAAATTAGCTCAGTCCTCTGAAAAAAACTACTACCATGCTACACCCAGAATATAGCCAGATAAAAGACTGTTACTTTCTTCATCTCCGATCAGAGAATTTCTTACCTAGAGTATCAATCTTCAAACTCTGTATTATTGTTTCGTCTTTTTTTTCGGAACCTCCTTTATTTTTATTAAATTACAATTACAACAATATAATATTTATATAAAAATCTACCGCCTTATATTACCCGAAGTTATGTAAAGAAAGCTGCATTATTGGAAAAAATCAGCTCATGATATATGTTAATTTTAGCCAGCGTAAACATATCCAGACTTACCTTTGTCCACTGCTGCGCTCTATCGGAGCCATTCGACTTTTTTCGATCGAGAGAATAACTTTCTCAAAACGAGACAAAAGTATCGTAAGAAATCTATTAAATTCTAGGGAAGTAATAAAATTGTAATTGATTAATTATTGAATTGGCTTCAAATTACATAGAATTTGGGTTAAAAGTAACAATTCATTGATCCTTAGAAATATTCGTTTGTTTTCTTGTTCATTTGACGTCACTTTATGCTGCTATGGCTAATCGAACGATGCTACAGCTGGAGCTCTAAATTTTGCCTATCCCGGTTTAATAAGGATGGGGATTTTTAACGAGTACCTGACATCGTACAGGCTCGGGACCCCCGTTTAACGTCCTTTCCGAAGGACGGCGTAAAACTAAGGATTTTTTACTCCCTTAAAAAAATCCTAGGGCCACCTGCTGGGCTACGAACCCGCGATCTTGGGCTTAGTAGTTTGTTACGCAAACTACCAGACCACAGATGAGCGTAGAAATATTTCAAAATGTTTTAAAAATTTAAATATAAAATTAAAATACATAACTATATGATAAAGAATAGTATATATGAGAAAATAGAAACATGTTTTCATTCCTGATTATAAAATAGATATCGTATATATCAAAAATAAGTGTCAAGAGGTATCATGAAAAAGTATATATGTATTTAAAAAATAACTTTTCTAGCGAGATTAATTCATTACTGGGTGGCCCAGATATGAGCTGAGAAGGGGAAGGTACTGTGGCAAAGAGAGAAGTTTCGATCCCCGCCCGGGCAGTCATAAATACACCTTATATCCTCGGGATATAAATATCAGCTTTGTCCCTAACTTGCTGAAATATTCCCGGACCAGCCTGTCCTATAGAAACCCCTAGGCCTGGCTACCTCTTAGCGATTCCAGAATTCCTAACCATATTGTCTCCACGAATAAATTCCTCCATCCTTCTTCATTTCATTATACCTACTTCAAAGCGGTTTAGGAAGTAATTTCAAGTTTTAATTAGTTTACCTGAAAACAGCAGAGTTCCAATTTATGATAAGCTGAATTGGCCAACACGATTTATCAGATCACAGTGAGCGATCTAAACGGCGAAACTGAAAAAAAAAAAATAGCATGATATTATTAGCCCAAAGTATTCGGGTTCAAATTCGGTAGAGGCAGATAAATCCGGTTCTTGGTTTTGTAGAACCACAAGGGGCTCACTCAGCCTCTAAACAGTGGTACCCTTAATTAGGGAAATATCTGGCGGTCCAGCATGATTGTGGACAAATCACCTTCCTGCAGTTGATCTAGAAACAGTAAAGTCTGTACCATGTAGTGAACCCAATTCCCTATCATGGGTTGTGATATTACTGTTTTTTATATTAATCTAGAGTTTTTTTTAACTGACAACAGAAATTGATTACATGTTCTGCATCAACTAAAAGATTCTAGATGTGAACTTAATAATTTACAGGTGAGAGATATTGCTTATTCTGTATTTACTAACTTTTAATGTTGTTCAATCCGTGATTATTTTAATATTCTATCCTTTTGGTGGATATCATTAATATGAATTTAGGTAAATACTTTTTGTGTCTATCTCAAACATGGAGAAACATCCAAGAACTAGTATGTCACTAGATTTCAACATTTCTCTGTAGGAATTAAATAACAGTAAATATACTATACGAAGCCATAATATTAAAAATGTTAATTAAGTCTCATTACACTGTATACAATTTTATGCTTGAAAACATTAATGAAAATAACAAAGCAAAAACAATAGCGACAGAAATTTAAATTCATAAGAACTAAATAGTGCAGTTTCAGCGAAGAAAGGAAATCCTTGAAAGGGTTTTGAATATTCATGAAATCTAATTTTACCTTTATTGGACAAGAGTAGCGTTTTTCGACACTAAGCACGAACTGGTTATATTTGCTAAATAAAAAACATTCTCTTCTAAAAATGTATATAGGATAACATTTTCTTAGCCTATGTTCGATAGTTAACTTAACTTCCCTTCTCTCATTTCTCTAGTTCACTTATTTTCATGAAAGAATTTGAAGAGCATATTTTTATATTAGTCGATAACGATAAGGATTTTTAATGTATGCACTTAAATAAAGCTGTAGTAATATTAATGAATCGTATTGATTTGGAAGAGATCGGATTCCTTTATGTGTATCGAGAGGCAGGTTCTAGGCAATGCTGATAATGCAACCACATTGTAAAGTTGTACGGTAACTTTTACATAATCTTGTTTCGTAAGGAAATTAGGTTTGCTAGTGCCTGGAAAATCTTCTTACAGTTCCCACTTTTTAGGCTAAAGTTGAACTAAGTTGAATTTTCTTCACCCCCTCATATATGCCTGTGAGAAAGAGGGTTAGAGAGAGTGATTTGGAGAGGGGGGTTATAGTTTCAAACAGCGCCTTGGAAAATACTGCACTATTCTCTATTCTCCGAATATTTTTTACGTTACTCTTTCCAGGATATAGTACAATTCTTGCTATATAAAAATACTTCTTTACAAATATGCTATGAAATGAAACCTTAAAATTCAAACAACTTATTACTAAACATTCTTCATTTCGAATCAATTCATCAACAGTTCGGGTTCGTCAAATTCTTATACGCCGTTTTGCTAGACATACTGCTAGCTTACACAGGGTATAATATATAGGAAGCTAAAGGCGTCTCCAGCGAAACGTCGGTAAAAAATCTGACAAGGTCAAAACCCTTTAATGAATAAATTCAATATTTTTATCCGGACTAATTAAGAGTATACCGTTCATTTTGACATTTAAAACCAATATAACAAACAAATTTATAAAAATTAAAAAAAATAGAATAAAAAATCAATTAAATGCACTGTTTCACCAATTTCACCTATAATAACAATTTTTTAAATAAACTACTTAATTAAAAAAATTAGAATTTATTACAGAGGTAATGTAAAAAATAATCACACCATTAAAAAACTCACGATAGATGTATGTGTAACACCTTAAAAAAAATAAAAAAATAAATATTTCGTAACATCTCGAAGGCAAATGAGAACAATTCTTTCATACGCCATCTACCTAATTTCTACCCTTATACAAAAACTGAAGGGACCGAGGACCTACGCCTTGATTTATTATCAATTTCCTAAATGTAGCTGACAATCGATATGTATATTTCGCGAATGAGCTTCTTTCTTATATAAACATCACTGCTATATATTCTTTTTATGCTACTTTTACTTTTAAATTTATTGTTTTGTTTTTTTTACAAAATAATCTCTCAATACTAACCAGTATCTGGATCTACATGGTAGTTGTACAGTATCTCTATTCATGGTGGAAAAACATACATTCTAGGACTAGTATCATATAACATTAAATAGAGAACAAACTATAATTGACGACATGAAATTAGGCGGCTCAAAAAATGCAGTATTGCCGCTTGTAACAAGAATGTGAGCGTGGTTTTACTCAAAACTGTCAATATTTGGCAACAATGTGCTCGCAATGTTGCCTAGTTCCCCGGGATCAGTTATTTGGTTTTTACCCTTGGTACGCTAGTGTAGGTCGATTTGGCAACACCGCATTGTCTTTCAGCCACCTAATTTCATGTCGTCAATTATAGGCTTAAAGGCTTAGTAATTAAAAGAATTGGTTACATCGAAAAAATAATTATACCCATCATAACGGAGTTCGTACATCTGTTATTATTACTTAAGCTGAAGTTTTATTTTATAAATAATATAATTAGATATAAAATGTATGGCTTACTTTTGTATGGAATGCACTAGCAACTTGCATACACCTTACATGTTCCATTTGATGGGTTTGTTTAAAAGTAAAAAAAAAAAAAATATTTTACCTTAAATATTTGGAGAGACTTACCCCTGAAATATTAAAAAATACTTAAATAATCTCGTGATCTATCTAAATTCAGAGGTGTTCAAATTCAGTGGTCTCTTATGTTTCTAACATAAGAGATTTGAATGAAGACAGGGAATAAGCATGAAAGATATTAAAAGGAACAGCAAAGAAAGAAACTGTTCTGTTAGGATGGACAATAGAAATACGGAATATTTTTCTTCTAATTCATTCTTAGGAGAAGTTAATTTTAAACCGTTGTTAACAATTGTTAAACTTTGCAATAATTATAGTTTTAGGTAGACATTTCAATGAATTCAGTGGCACAGGTACTTTGAGTGCACTTTTTAAAATTATACATTAAGGCCGGAAATCCGAAAAAATAACTTGAAATTATTTTATTTTAAAAATTTATAGAGGCTTATCTTTGGCATATTTTACAATAATTTCGGGATAAAGACTTCCAAACGGGTAAATCGGGATAAATCCTGCCACGGGTATGTTCATTTTAAAATTAGTACAAAATAATTTTAGTAACAGCCCTATACATAACAATTCAAATGTTAGGTTCTTTAGGACTTCATGAAATAATTTGGAATTTATTAAATAGTTTAGATTAATTAACGTTTATAACTCAATAATATAATGTAGTGGTATCTCACTATATAAGATATAATACAATTTGTATATAATTTAAGTATATTAATCGTTATATCAATATTTATTTTACCAATAATACTGTATACAATCGTTTGTTTTGGTCTCTTTGTGATGTAATGAACTGGGGCCAGCTCAGCTTGAACAACTGGAGTCTGAACAATTGGACGTAGTATTTTTCCAAAAAGTCCATTCGTTTGAAAGTTGTGAACATTATTTGGCCCTTAGTGATCAAAAGATAACTTGTCAGCCCTTGTGAGCACGTTTCTAATGTAGCTTACAACTTGCTGTTCCTAAATTCAATGTAAGGCACTCATTAGATACAGTTCAACTAACGTGACAGCTGGACTGGTGTAGCTCAGCGAATTTGGCGATGGGTTACTGATTTCTATGCGTAATTAGTAAGGGTTTTTTCAGTATTTATAAATTCTAAGGGTTCCAAAGCCTATAAAAACATAGGAGTATGGAAAGTTATCGTCACGAAGGAAGAAATCTATAAAAAGTAATGTAGAATATTTTAATTAATAAAAACAGTAATAAGTCATTAATTTTTATTTTTTATTTTAAAACCATAATCCTACATTATTTTTTTTGTAAATTTAATAGCTTTTTATGGTTGGATGTATGACATTTTAAAATCCATACAATCCAGCGTTATACACAGTATACCTTTCATGCTTTAAAAAAATAAAAATGCATACAAAAATATATATACATATATAATATAGCCAAGAAAATATCCCGTGATATTATATTTCATTAATTGTTATCCTGTTGCAGGTAAGTGGTGTATTGTCGGTTAATACATCTTAATACCATCAGTTAAAGAAATACTGGAGTAAAACCTTACCTTTCTTTTCAAAAGAGTAGAAATAACGGCTTCATCGTCTTTCCTACTCGTTCCGGCAATTTTATTGTCTTTCATGTGCCCTTTTCACTAAATTATACTATAATTCAGTTTAAGAAACCATAATTCACTGTAACACACATAAAAAATACATGAATTAAATTAATTCAAAAACATAAAGATAAATTAAGCAACTTCACAGTACCGGCAAGGTTGGATAAATGTATAAGGAAGTAAAACAAAAATAAAATAAAATTATTAATAATGTTTTAAATGCCTCTATGTAAAATACAAACATATAATAAATACCCGTCAAACAATATTTAATTATTTAGGAGCAAAAAATATAACCGTTGGTATTATGTGATAGACCGTTTATTCAAAAAGATGTTACTAATTGCGAACCAGTGAAAAATAAAAGTGAGGAGGCTAATGAAAAGGCAGGGATTAATAAAAGTCTACTCCTTTTAATTTTCTTCCTTCATTCACATTCGCCTTGACAACAAGCGCTCAAAGAGTATAAACAAGCGGGAAAAAAGATTTATTTTTTGTATATTTTTTTTCTTTATTAAACGTAGGAGTTTACGAGGGACTGAAAAGCTAATTAAGAAGCATTGTATATAAATTAGCTATAATCCATGGATTTATCCCCGGAAAATTTGAATCAATCGAAAAAACGTGTAACAAATAATGACCCAAGAAGGTCTTTTGTTCAACACATGATAAAAAACTGCTATATGAATGTTCAATCAAGTGTATGCTATCAAACCAAAAAAAAACCGAAAAGGTTTTTTTCCTTGCATTAAGGATAGTTGGGTTAACCCCTGGACACTCTGCAGATCTCACAGATTCGCTCTATGGCTGTTAACGAAATAAAAAAATTATCTACCACAACCGGGCACCAATTGCTCAGCAAATCATCGTTGTACACCCTGAACAACACTTCTCTATCTATCCTATAGATAAAACATAATCAGAAATATTTTTTTCAGTCTTAATCCTTCAAGACATTTTTAAGAAGCAGGATCAAAGGAAAATAATGTTTTATAGATGGAATAATAAAGTTGTTCCTAAATAAATTACATGCTGAATTTGTTTTTAACCTCCAATCCTTTTTCCTCTTCCCAAGCCATTTTCGCTCTAAATTACATACCTTTTACGGCTATGATTTTTGTTTGGATTTTTTAAATTAAATTATAAATTATTAAGTTATTGCTTCATTAGTGTATAAATATAATTTTGGATAGGCAGACATGAGGACATACCGGCAGAAGTGAAAACATGAAACTTTGAAATAACTTCGTTCTTTTTTTAATTTCTAAATAAAGTTTGAATTATTTAAATTTCATGATTTGTAAATTTAAATTATTAACATTAGTATAGATTTTAAATCTGTTTGAGGCAATGATTATGTACATTTATTTATGATGTAGTTTATTTATTTCAAAAAATATATGGTGGGCTCCACATATTCAATACAATACATCAATAAAACTTAATTGAAATAATAATGAATATACAGTTATGTTATGTATACCTTTTATTTGTACTTTCGTTGATTTTAAGAAACTTTATTTTCATTTTTAGCATTATTATCATCGTTAAGTTTAATAATACTTAAATTATATGTTCTTTGAATCATTGTATTTTATTATAAAAATAACACACATACTATAGATTTATGTTAACTGGAATCAGAAACATGTTTGATAGGAAATAGTGTCATATCGTGTAAAAACAATAGTATATTTTGTTGTACTTAATTTTCATTTATTAGAAAAAATAATCCTAATGCTTTATTTAAAACCTTGAACTAGTTATTGATGTTTTTAGTTTCGTACTATTCTTATAGCAATCAAAAACTAACATTTAGCATAGGTCGACTAAAATAAATTGTATAACTCATACACTGGCCGCTAGGCGTCGTAGTTTCGTGCATTACGTCACTAGCATGTCGGTAATGCGAACCTTTTTTTCCCATACCTAAAATCGGCCAACGCGACTAAAGTAGTTTTCACTTGAATAAGTACTTGCGCAGACTAGAGCTTGGTCAGAAATTTAGCTGACCATGAAGGAGGCAATGGTTGGCTCTAGGTCGGGAGAGGAACGCTCAATGCAAACCCATTTGTCTCTGGAAGCGGTCGTTCGTCAGCGCTGGCTTTATCTCCGAGCTGCCTTCTCAACTCGCCACATCTCCTATCGCTTAACGTTAAATTGTCCACAGATGCCTGCAGCTTGTCTCTACATTCTTCCAGTATAGTCTTCATTAGCCCTATCTGTATAATCCTCCAAAATAGTTAAGACTTTCTTTTTTACGAGAAAATAGCATATTTTACTTTTAAAATATACTTACAGGAGCGTTACAAGTTCAGAATGATAGTTTTAATTTGCTTGCCATTTAAGATGATGATGGGAGAATCTCTAGTTTCAATTTTTCATCATCATTGAAGCAATAGACAGACCCCTTTCTCAATGGAATGTGGTATAATGCAAGAAGGAATCCACAGACCTCTATTTCAAAAAATATCTGGTTCTATATTTTTCTTTGTTTATTTCCTTGTTCATTCTTTATCAAATCTACTACTATAAAGCAATAGTAGCATACAGTTTAGCAAGCATAAAGTTATAAATTATCATTAATTGGCATTATCAATTTAGCAAGCTTGTAGCCTTGGGACCTAATACTGTATTTTTATTCTTGGTTAATTCAATAGTTTCAACTATTGATTCTATCTTCATATTCATGACCATTAGAACATCATTCAAACTCAAAAATCTAAGTGCATACATGTTGCATGTATCTTATAACTAAAGGCCGGATTTCCTGCTGTAAAAATTTTAAAAACATGCAATAAAAATTAGCCAAACATGCAATAAAAATAAAATAAACTGACAAACGTGCAATTCAACCTTCTACTGTGTGAAGAGATGATGTGAAATTAAAATATCATATATTAAGTTAGCATATTTATATAATTATTATAATATACATATGTGCTTACGAAAACTACAAAAAATTTGTTTGCTAGGTATGATAATTAAGCAATATTAGTATTATATATTTATATAACTTAACGAGTTCGAGACACATTAACTAAAAAAAAGGAAAGGTTTAGAAATGATAACGCACAGAGAGATCGGTTACAACTACTTTATTGATAAACTAATCCTTCTTATATAAGATCTGGGAGTTGTTTATATTCTCAGTAGGATTAAGCTCTACTATTACCCGGCTATGGCACTTAACTCCCCCCCTCCAGTTTCAAGACACTTTTGGAAACTAAAGGAAGGACCAGTCCAGGCGAGTAGCAGAGCTGGCTCCTGTACAACACTACAGCTCCCAGACAAACACAATTTCAGTATATACAAATAAATATCATACAATTGTACAATAAAACAAAAGTAAGATACAGCAACAAGGGATAATAAAACAACCAAAACCACACCCTACTGATTGTTGTCCTCCACAACAGATATGAGAAAACAGAAAAACAAAAATAGCTACTTATAATAATAAGAAAACAAAATTTTACACTTATAGAAATTCGAACACTTTCTTGTTCCGCACATTTTATCACTCCACTGGAGTAGGCGAAGGGACTCCAGACCCCAGAGGAAATTTCAGCTGTTCAATATGGACCGTCCGCCGCCTCCTGGGGTCCCCTACACTTTCGATAGTGACTGTGTTGTGTTCCCGAATGACTACAACACGGAATGGCCCCTCGTATTGCCGTGGCTCCTTACCCCTATTAGACCCAATTCTCCTGTAGACGATGGCCCCAATTTTGTGTTCCCCCGAGCAATCTCGGACTCTCGCATTTTCCCTAGTAACTCTGGTTCGTTTTTCCCTCACAATCTGTCTTCGCGCTTTTCCCCACGCCTCTCGAACCCGCACGTGGTTCGCGACAATGTCTCGCGCTGCGTCGTTACCTCTAACCGTACCCTCGGTATCCCGACTGGGCCCGCGAACCCCAAACAACACTTCAAACGGAGAGAACCCCGTTACGGAATGGATAGAATGGTTGTACGCCGCAACTGCTTTCCGCATCGCTACGTCCGGCGTCAACCCCTGCTCGACGTGGTAGACCCTGAGGTGGTCGCTAAGCGTGTTATGCAACCGCTCTACCCCTCCCCTCCCCTTCGGGTGTCCCGGAGTGTTGAAATGCCACGCGACCTCTAACTTACGCGTTTTCTCGCTCACCACAGCGTTGTCGAGCTCCCTCCCTTTATTGGACGTTATGGTATCGGGTACCCCATAAAACATAAACCATGTCCGGAGGGTTGATAACACCGAATCTGCTTCCTTGGAGTGAATCAGGTGAGCCATGGCGATCTTACTGAAAACGTCAATGGTAGTGAGCCACGTAAAACCCTTCCAGGTGAACATGTCCACTTGCAGATCTCGGAGTGGCCGATCCCCCGTAGGTGTTTCTTCTTGTACGGCCTGCGGTGGGTGGCGGTCATACTTCGTAATCATGCAGACCTCGCATGCCCCTATAACTTCTTGGATCGTCCGCCGCATACCGGACCAATAATATCGCCTCCTCAGCGCCTGCAGAGTCTCATTAACCCCGCGATGGTTGGTTTTGCCCACGTGGTAGGCCCCGATCACTTCCTTTTGTCGGCCGCCGTCCCTAATAGTCTCCACCATGATCCTGCACCGGATGAAAACGCGATCCGGGATTTGGTCCGTTTTCCACACCTGTCGTATTTTTTCCCATATTACTGGGTTACCAACGTAAAGGTGGTGTGAGTGTCCCGGCTTAGAAGCGTCCTTGAGGGCTTTACAAACGAGGTCCAATCGCACCCCTGATTGCGACGAGATGACATTGATGCGCGATCGCCCGTAACGCAGATACTCTATTGACAGCATGTCTGACGTCTTCGTTTTCCAGATTATCTGCCTCGGTTTGTCGTTAACAATTCCGTCAATTTCTTCTAAATCCCCCGGTCTCTCGTCCGTAGAGCTCTCTCTTTCCGACGATACCTCTTCTCTTCCCGCTTCCGTGGTAGACCGTTCCCCTTCGCCCTCCGGCGACCAATCCTGCAGAAACTGCCGGATATCTCCCGATGGTCCTACGACATCCTCTTCGATAGCATTCACCATGAGTGCCCGCGACAACCAATCGGCGACTACATTTTCCTTCCCAGGTTTTTAGACGACGTCCATGGAGTACTGGCTGAGCTTCTCTTTCCAGCGAGCCACTCGAGCGGACGACTCTTTCAGCTGGCCCAACCACTGTAGCGGCCGGTGAACCGTCTGGACCCGGAATCTTCTGCCGAATAAATATGGTCTGAAATGGTCGACCGCCCAGACAATGCCAAGTAAGTCCCTCTCCAAACGCGCTATATCTGGCTTCGGCATCGAAAAGTCTCCTTCTCGCATATGCTATAGGCCGGTCCCCCTGGTCATGTCCCTGAGACAACACCACCCCTAAGGCGTACTCGCTGGCATCGGTAGTCACAATGAACTGCTTAGTGAAATCTGGGAACGCTAGCACCGGTTCCCCCGTCAGATGCTCCAGACATTTCTTCAAGTTGTCCTCCATGACCGGTGTGACAACTACTCGCGCTCCCTTTTTTAACAAGTTATTAAAGGGTACCAGGTACCGCGCCATCTCCGGAACAATACGTCTATAGTAATTAAGGGCCCCCAAAAGTCTTCTAATGCCTTTCACGTCCCGGGGTATCGCCATCTTGATGATCGCTTCCACCTTGGACCTATACGGCCTAACGCCTTCCCGAGACACCGTGTGCCCTAAAAAATCAATCTCAGTTCTACCCAACACGGACTTCTCCGGAGACAGTTTCAGACCGAATTCGCGAACCCTCGTGAAGACCTGCCGAAGGTGTTGCACATGTTCGTCCTCCGATTTACTAAACACGAGAAGGTCATCCATATAGACCTGGCAAATCCCTTCATCCACACCCCAGAGGAATTCGTCCATCAGCCGCTAGAACGTGAAGGGCGCATTATTTAGTCCAAACGGCATTCCCGTAAACTCGTAATATCCCCGCTCGAACGTGAAACCTGATCGCGGGGATGAAGTCGGATTTGGTGATACCTCGCTTTCAAATCTAACGTGCTAAATATTACAGCACCGCTTAATCGATCTATAATATCGTCGAACCGGGGAATTCGTCCTTTGTATTTTCATTAAACTGACGGAAGTCCACGACCATCCTATATTTCTCGTCCCCTGTCACACTCTTCTTCCTTACCGCCCACAGGGGGCTATTGAACGGGGACGAACTGTCGACGATGATTCTCTGTCGCTTTGACTCATCTAATTCTTCCCGAATGTGCTGTCTCAGCGCCTGGGGATACCGCTTCTCCTTCACGTACGTGGTCTTCTCCTGTTTTAGCGGAATTTCGTGCACCGTCCTTCCCGTGGCACCTAATACACCTCCCCCCTTCCTTATAAAAGATGTCCCGGAATTCTTTTAGTAATAGGTTCCTCCACTCAACTACCCTAGTCACGGCCCCCACCCGAGAACCTCGCACCGCCCGGTGCCCCGCGTATGACTTACCCCCTAGCGTAACGAACCACCTACCTCGTTTATTTTCTACCTTCGCACCCACCCTCTCTAACAGGTCGCACCCAACTATGGCCTGATACTCTCTGGGCAAACTCTCTACTACATGCACTTGCAGGGGCTCTCCCGTTTTCTCCCACTCGCTCAATCCCATATCCTTTTCGCCCATCACTCTACATGGCCCTCCAAAAGTTAACAGCCTACATTTGCATCTCCGGATCTGAAGTGCCTCCCCCTTACCACACCACTTCTCCGCTGCTTTTTTTGACAACAAGGTACTCGAGCTCCCTGTGTCTACAAGGCACTTCGCTTCAACATACGTCTTAATAATAGGCAACCAATTTTTCAGCTTACCTTCCAAGTTATTTATGACGCAAGCTCGGTCGCCACTCTGCGAGCACCCTCCTCATACGGCCGCCTGCTTCCGTCTCGTTGTTGCCTGAGGTTGGAGTTCAGGGATCATCTGTTCCACCTGTGGAGGATCTAGCGTCAAGGTCGCAGGCCTCAGGATGCTCGGAGCCTGGTCATTCATGTTGGCGCACTTTAGTACTATTCACAACGAAATGAAAAGATAAAACAACAGACAAAACAAAACAACGGAAAAAAATTTCTTTCCTATGCTTTTAATCCGTGTCCCGGGTTTCGGCACCACTTAACGAGTTCGAGACACATTAACTAAAAAAAAAGCAAAGGTTTAGAAATGATAACGCACAGAGAGATCGGTTACAACTACTTTATTGATAAACTAATCCTTCTTATATAAGATCTGTGAGTTGTTTATATTCTCAGTAGGATTAAGCTCTACTATTACCCGACTATGGCACTTAACTTATATATATATATATATATAAGTTAAGTGCCATAGCTATAGCAAGTTATATATATATATATATATATATATATATATATATATATATATATATATATATATAGTAAAACATAAATTTTCGTAATTTTCTACTTATTATATTAATTTATCAAATAGAAATTTCTAAAATGTTATTAAAATTTACAATCATGTACATTTACAGATTAAGTTTTCTAAAGTTATATCGTCGGTCATCTAATATGTGTTTCCACTGTTAAAACATGTGCTCCACATTAACACTTGTGATGGGACATCTTTTGTAGTTACTCAATATTACTGGATCCAGCCAACTCCACATCTGTGTCTTCCCCGTTGAGAGCTTTGTTGTAAATTTGCAAAATTTTGTATCCCGTGTTTTTTTCTACAACTAATTTAAATTTATCAAAATTTTGTTTTCCCTTTTCGTTTTTGATTTTTTCTAATTTATCTCCAACTTTCTCTTATTATATTAATCTGTGATGTCAACATTAAGTTTTGCTCTTCAAGCTTTTTTATTTGCGAAGGTAGAACCGATAAATGAGATTTTATAAATGCTAGATCTGCTGCAACAGATGCTATATTTAAAACAGTTTTTACTTTTTTTACAGACACTGCATCATCTTCAAGAGTATGAACAAACTCTTTAAAATTATTAAAATATGGCTGCTTCAATGTACGTTCCCCATCTAGATATCACAGAATCTAGAGGGAGGGGGTAGTATTTGGGTCAAATAAAATTAGAACTTCAAAGAATGTTAATACAAAGGATGAGTAAAATTAAATAGGTAAATATTATTGTCGATGATTTCAAAATAAATCACAACTATTCTCTATAGTAATTTTTTTTTAAAAACTCAATATTTTTAATGAAATATCAAAAAATGCGCTTTCGTGCACTGAAAACCTAAAATGTGTAAATTTGTGCAGTAACCCTCAAAACGTGCAATTTCGTGCGATATAAAATTTATATTATTTTAATCTCCTTTCGTTGATTCGGATAAGAATCGAATTTTCATTGAATTCTGAGAAAACAATAAAACGTTGCTGTTAGGGCGTGATTAGACTGAATAACATTTAATATGAAGTAAATTTAAGTACAACGGGAATTTGAATGAAATCTCAGATATTAACATAGCGTTTATTAATTTTAAGGACATATGAAATATCTTTTTCTTAACTAAGCAAATATACAAGTGATAAATGATTAAACTTAATGGTAGCAATTATACAAGAAGGACTTACAGACTAAACACGCAAAATAACGTTCAAATGAATAAAGATGATTAATGACTAATACAAAAAAAAAACATTGATTAGGAGCGATAATAAAATATTAATAGAAATTGCTCCATGCTAGCATTATGGCCAAGGTATAACAAAATAAACAGGAACGATATAATGAAGAATTTAAGTGATCACGGCCTGAAGGATTAATACGATTAATTAGCGTGAATTGTCTTTTGGTCTCATATAAACACAATGAGTTGTTGATCATCACGTTCTCAATAAAGAATATCGGCTTGAAAGCGGCAAGCGGTCGTAGCTGGGAAGGACTAGTAGAACAGTCCAGCTCTGCGTCCCAACAACAAGTGCCCGCAGCTCCAAGCGTCATTCCCCCTCTCCTTGATTTTGGCGGTAAAGTATATCTTTCGATACCAGAGGCAAGGATCGGTTTGTTCCTACAGGCGGGTAGTACAGACCCGCGGCTAAACAGTTGCCATTGCATGGGAATCCAGTCTTTACTTATAACTAAACCTCAATTGTACATATTACCAGAGCCGAAGTAGTGGTATTTAATGAATGGGAAAGAAAATTTTTGAGCAAATAATAATAAATTGAAAAAATGTAGTAATAGATAATAAAAACTAAATCTACTAACTAAGGTTAAGAGTTAAAATGATAACGGTGTCAAATTATATTCCAAACTATTTATTATTATTAGAATTAATTGCATGCTATTGCTGCATTTTTATACTTATTATTTACAACATTCCAATATTTAATTGCATATTGCTATCTAACAAAAACGTTGTAATATAATTCGTTTATTTATTCTGATTACATTTCGTTTACGAATCAAAGTATAGATTAGATATCTAGTAAAAACATTTTATCAAAATGCGTTACATATTATGAAATAAGTTAAATTATGACTAAAACTACAATTTAGAAGAACGGAATAATAAAAAGTAATTAATAGAGATAATAACAATAATAATCTGCTTGGTTCACTAAGCTTTAAGATAGTTCTATTTTGATCTTTAAATTTAATATCTAATCTCTTAAATTATATCGATCGTATTAATTATATCGAATCGATTATGTATGTTTTGTTTATGCGTTGGTTATTAACCGAAGGGAATTATTATTCTAGATTGTTTAAAATAATCTAGGTTTTAGATAATCACATCTACGTATAGGATGAAATTATGTTATTTACTTTTAGGTTTATATTCTTTTCATAATTTTTAATCTTTCATATATAGAGAGATCTTTGATTTTCTAAAATACTAAAGAAAAAGAAATTTATTGAATTTTCTATACGAAAATTTATTTTTTAAAAATATTTTTCCTTTCTTTATATTTATTAAATATATTTTTGCTATAAATATAAGTTGTACGGACCATTATAACATCCGTTCGTAGGATAGTTAAGCTGAGCCTAGGGGAGATTTGGTGGCCTTACTGGACCTATACTGAATTTCACAGTAGCTTAGCACTAATTCTGGCCACTATTACACCTCTTGGCTATTAGCTGTGTAATTGCATTTCAAATTCTAAGATTACTTCTCTAACCTAACCAAGAGATATATTAGCTGCTTTAAATCCATAAGCTCATTTTTAACAATCTTTAAATTGATTTAACTAATTTATTTTTTATTTTAACTGAAAGTTATTCAGCAATCATCAGCATATAAAAAAAAAGTATATGATGAAACTGCAATGAATTTTCTGTAGGATATTTAGAAACAAATAGATAAGTTAACTACCTAAGTAACAAACATTTATAATCTTTTATTAATTGTTTTAATTTTTAAATATTTTTATTTTCAAGAGAAAAGATTTGCCCCGGCCGGGATTCTGGGTCGTCCGGCCCTCCGTGACAGCACTCTACCATTTTAGCTACCAGGAGTTGCCTGAGACAAATCCGTTCTCTTCACCGATCCAATATCCCTTCTCGCAATTTTGCGATGTATACAAGAGGAAGAATGTTCATTGAACATTACTTTAATTTTATGGGATCGGTGAAGAGAATGGATTTGTCCTGACTCCGAGGTGACCCCTGGTAGCTCAAATGGCTGGGTGCTGTCAAGGACAGATGGACGGGTTCGAATCCCGGCCAGGGCCAATCTTTTCTCTTCAAAATAAAAATATTTAAAAAACATTTAGTAAACATTTTATCTTTTCTTATTTATCTAGTTCCCATTTATTATTTTATTCTATATCATCATCATCATATAGTGTCTCATTTTTCTTATATTGATATTTCTCTTTATTACTTAATTTCAGCTATGATGATGGCTTTACCCCAACTACTTATGCTACATATCAATCACAGTCTACAAACAAACATTAGTAATAATTTTATGGAATACTCGGGTGTATCTCATAGAATATTTTTTTTTAATCAATCAAAACAGGTTGGTCTCGGAAACATCATACACGTTTTGTAAAACCAAATAAAGATGGAAAGACAAAAAATTTCGATATTGGAAATAAAGTTTGAGTATTAAATGAGCCATGAGCAAAACCCAAACGAACAAAAATCCCAAATTACACAAAGAAGCACACATGTTTCAAAAGCGCAACGATACAATTTGTACAGTGAGTGACAAAATCTTTCAACTGCAACTTGCTGCAACTGACAACAGCAACAGCTCAACAACAACAACCCACATTTTGAACTAATTCGATAAAAATCACAACTTTTCAAAACTTCATGATAAATGTTACAAGGCAAGAAAATTTACAATCATGTATTTAGATGCTCTGTTCTCTACATAAATGACGATATTTCTATATTACTGTTAAAAGACTATAAACTGTATAATATAAGTATTTCTTAAAATATACTTTTGCCGAGAAATTAACAAAAGACTCTAGGAAAATTATCCAAATATTGCTAAGAGCTGTATACAATTTAAAAAACATTTGTAAGCCGTAAGTAGGAAGTAAAGAGCCCTTTAAGGTGGTCTGGGCTAAATCCTTTGAAGGTCTAAGTACACAGAAGGGCCTGGCTTGTTAGCATCGAGGTCCTTAAACCTAGGTCATCCTTTTCATCCTGCAGGACCTACTTTAATTTACCCCTTACCTACTTCATTACCCATGATCATCCTGAAGGTAGAATCCATTTGTCTAGTTAAGTTTATTTTTTATTCCCGCCGTTTTATGTATTGTAGATCTATCTGAAATAGTGATCTGTACATTCTTTCAGGGCCAATAAAAGGATAGTAAAATAATAAACAACTTTTAACTGATTGAACTGAACCAAATAAGCTAAAGTTCTTTTATATATATATATATATATATATATATATATATATATATATATATATATATATTGTTACGGCCAGAGGAAGCAAAGGATTAGCGGCTTAAATCCGTCGGCGGGAGAAGTTAAAATAGGATTAGGACCGTTCTAGATCGTCTCCTTTTGTCGGAAAAGGATTAAGAAGATTCCAGAATTTTCTGGCCCCTCCGTGTTCTAGAATGTTCGGCCTTGCCTACTTAAATACTTCCCTCACCTCGAGGCAGTCAGTCTTAGTCTGAGAGTAGACCAGAGAAGACCTGTGATAAGTGAGTGTCAGTGTGATAAACTAGTCAGTGTTGAACCGGCCAGTGTAATAAGTGTGTCAGTGAACTGTGACAGTCTCGCGAGTGTAATAAACTGTTTCTGTTTGTTACTGTGTGTCAGTTTGTCATACTTGGAGAATCTTACGGTCGGTGGACTAGTGAACTGTAAGTGTTAATTATTAGTTAGAAATTGTTGTGTAATTTTAGAATATTCATAGAAACTATTGTAACTAGTTAAGCTATCTAGAATTATTTATATCTTATATTATTGTAATAATTAAATAGGAGTTAGGCCTAGATAATAAATATTTAGAATACTGTTATTATAAATTTATATTAGTTCAATAATTTAATTGTTAATAGTTTAATTGTATCCTTTTTATCATTTTGTTAATAAATATTAGTATTTTTAATTAAGGAATTGTTTAATTCATTTTAATACCCAGTAGCCCGTAACAATATATATATATATATATATATGGAGAAGAAAATGGTATACATCAGAGAAATAATTTTTTGCTAGAGACATGCAACCTGAAGAAGACATGCAACGTGGATCAAAACATTGCCTTTCAAATAAATATTTCAAAGCTATTTAAACCATTATTTCTCTAATCTCCACCCGGACCATTTCCTTTCCCCAATCTATTTAACTTTAGTTTCGATTCATTTTAATCAATGCGATCTAACAAAACATGACCAATTAATCGTATAATTGCGTAACAGAGTTTAATTTAATCGTTCAACTATCCAAGCATGCTTCTAAAATCTTGGTACAGGATTCGAAGTTCTCATTCCATTGATAGTAGGGACAGCCATAACCTTCCTTTGGGATTTTAACCTTTGCTTGTGCCATTGGGCGCGCCTTAGGGAAGGGAACAAATGAGTGCCTTCTGCTTCCAGATTTCAGCGGGATCAAATCAAGCTCTAACAAGTTGCGTATCCTGTACGGATATGTATAAACCTGTTCCATGGTCTCATTTAGGTACCTCATTGGTTTTCTTTCCCTTCTATTCACGATCATTTGTAGTGCCACGTCTAAATCAAACCATTTCTTTTCCTCCAAACTGTTCCTCAAATTAAACATGTCTGGAGGAGCATACGTGATCTTTCTATGAAACATAGGAAGAGGTACATTCCTAAATTCATTACTAGGATTCTCGATCTTTCTAAATTGTTGGAACGGTATTCTATCCTTTTCTAACATTGTTTTTTGTATATCATCTATTGTTATTGGAAGATTAGAAAGTAATTGCGGTGAATCTGATGTTATGAGAACGACTTCTTGGACTCTTGCTGCTAAACCGAAGTAGCTAGGTAGATCCTGAGACTGGAGATGAATACCTGCTGGGGTTTCCTGCCACTTCTTAATGACTTGTTCGTTCAGGTATAGTTCACTATTGAGTGCCAAGACCATGCCTTTCTTGGCAACCAAATGATCGATGTTTCCTGTTCTCTGCCCTTTCGGAGCCTCCACCTTTTCTTCGCAATCGTAAAAATCTATTCCCAATAAATGACCAATACCGTTAGGATTGAATATATCACAAATGCCTGTTTCTATGATGTCATCTATCGTACCTTCTAGCATACAGTTCGAAATCATTCGGGATACCATTGTTCCTCGAGCTGCATTTGCAAGATGAGAGAAAGTTACACCTGGTTTCAATTTTCTGAGCATAGTCGATCTGATTTCGAGTACGATATTGTAAACTAGCCCTTGACGAGTTGTAAAGATGCCATTGACAGGGACAGTAGCGATCAAGTTGGTCTTGTAGTTGTGTAGTGTAACGCCCATATCGAGGATGCACAGGTCACCAGTTTGGAGATCGTCTTTTAGAAAAAACTCTGATCGGTTGTGATTTAAACAAAACATTTTGTCCCCAGCGAGACACGATATAGGCCTTGCTTTGGACACATGTCGGGCAGTGGACGTTATAAAGAAAAAAAACAGTGCCGCCAAAGAGTACCCTGTTGAGCCCGGTTTCATCTTACGCAGTACGAAGATGATTCCTTTGCTGTTAAGGTTCGCGGCTATGGCCATGATATACTGTTCCGTCAAAGATTTAACCATACGGCAGTTTTTGAATACTGGAGTAAGTACTGTGTTGCACATCCATATTCTAGAGTCAGCCAATAATTTAACGATGCCCTTATCATTAATTTCGCAAAACCTTTTCTCGTCCATGTCGGACAGGACCAGGAACATATTCCTTCCGAGTTTGGATATTTCATATTTCATATCAACGAAAGACATCGCTCTGTCTATCTTGTACTTATTCACCAAGTGTTCTGGATTTGCAAATGAGTATGACAATTTGTTTCCCTCCACTTTATAGTCATACAGAATGTAGGAGGTTGCTGTCTCCACGTCGATGGCTCCCCACAAGTTTGGTTTCTCTATGCCAAAAGCCCAGTAGAAGAACGAGTCCTGCTGAAAGCAGGCGTTTGATGAGCCTGAAACATTCCCCCTCAGCAGTACCATCGAGTTTGGAAACCTTTTCCTTAGCTTAGCTGCGATTATTTCTCTGTTCTCTTTGAACATGACCCGGTCATGCTTACATATACCGCATTGTATCTTCAAGTATCTTAATGATGTGTTCAGTTCATCTAATTTGCTTCTTATGTAACTCCGAGTTTTCTCATCACATTCAGCAGGCACAAGATCCATATAATTTTTAAACGGCATTTTTCTTTTAATTTTTTTAATTTATTTTTTCCTAAATTTATAAATTTAATTTTTTGATTTGGTATTGAAAAACAAATAAATAATTTTCATCTGTAATAAATTGTTCAAGTATTGTTGTTCAGAATATAATATAAATTAATAATCTTTAAAATGAATAATCTTCAAATAATCTTTAAAATTTAATAATCTCGTTCATATGTTTAATTTTGATACATGTCAATAGGTCAGTGTCATTTGAGAGGATTACATTGGATATTCATCCATGATTAAACCATGACTAAATAACATGCCGGAATGACTCACTAAAAATTTCAAGCCTGAGTTTTCAAGTGTAGTTTTAAATACCCTATTATGGATCCCTGAATACAAGTCTTGCCAAATAGTTCTGAATGAAAATTTGAACGATGCTCAAATTGTGAAGTTAGGAAAGGTAACTGGATTTTTTCATTATTTTTTTCACCAAAACGAAGAAATAAAACATTTTATTGCATCCGATTACTATATTTTTACATTCACTCGAAAACTGTATCAGCGATGTTGAGTAAACTTATATCGGTATAAGAGTAAATAATAATTTAATGCTAGTTATGTCTGCAGCCCCGGTGAATAAGTGGTTAATTCTAATTTTCTTCAAAATGAGTTATTATATTTCAGTAAGGGGAATCGAATTATTTTCGTTGTAAATAAGGGGCTAAGTAAGGCATTTGCTTGAAAAGGAGTTTTTGCTTATATTACAACTCTATTTCAAGCCAAAAACTACGAGAATAATCGATGGCGGTTATCTAAAAGCAAATTAACTCTCTCTGGACAAAATTCGACTTAACTACTTATTCACCGAGGCTGTAGATAGATATAATGTTCTCATTCATTTTTTTTCAAAACCTCAACATTTGATAATTAATGTCTTAATCGATCAACTTCACTAGGTTCTAATAATTTGTTCTTAGGGCCTGCTTCACCTTAATGAATATTTGTGAACTTTTTATTTCTGGCCTACATAATCGTTTCTTAATTTTAATTTTATAAGCGTTAGGCCATACATTGTTTAGATTTGAATTGGGTACCTTAGGTACTAATTTCTATGATCTTATTTTTATCATCGAAAAAATTTGATTTAGGATTATATGACAAATTTTCTCACTCTAAAATACATTTGTTTATTTTCAAATTTAATTATTTGAAATAGTAGCGGCTACTAAATCTTTCATCATAGAAGGGCACCAAATATATTTGCCATGGTTGTGTTATATTTAACCTACTCTGGAGCTTAATAAATCAATTTCCTACAATCTATTCTTCAATTCTGAGTACTATTATTGATGAGTTCATTAGCCTTGTTAGTTTATACAAGTGTATATGACAAGGTTCTATCCATAAAGGTAAAAAATTGGATATTTACTATGTACATGAACGATTGTTTAATTTTTTTTTAGAATAATTTATTAATATTTACAACTGCAATTATATTACATCAAGTGGATCTGCTTGATATATGAACAAAGGACATGGAAAAAAATAACACTTGTGGAGAAACTACCCATTGATAGGACTCCAGTAATCAATAGTCTCGAGGCCATCTTCTTTTCAGAGGTCTCAGAGAGTTATCCGGAATATTATGGGAAGCAAGTTGAGAGACTAGCGGATTCAAGTGTGTATGGAGCTTTTCATGGAAGGATAGGTGTTCAGTTTGGGCCAAATCAGCAACATATAGGATATTAAGATCATGATGGATGAGATTGTTTGTGACATAATAAGGAGCATTGAGGATTTCACGAAGGATTTTGGATTGTAAGGATTGCCTACGAGATGAATTGGATGGTTTAGTAGAGCCCCTAAGCTCAACTCCGTATGTCCAAATAGGTCTGATAACTGTCATCTAAATGAGCCTTTTGTAATTAATTGAGAGTTTTGAACGTATGTCCAGTAAATATTGAAGTAGGCGAAAACTTCGAGCAGTTTCATGTCTTTTCAGTCTTGTATGAGGAGTTTAAAATACACATAAAGAAAGAAAAGAACATATGAAAAATACATAAATCTCAATCAACAACCCTCTGCAGTACAACTAATACTATAAAGGGCATAAGCTCTCTTATGCAAGGCATAAAAGAAATGAATATTAACCCCATCAATTAGGAATGACAGTTGAAAAATATTTTAAAATTCCCTTGTCTTCGCGGCCAATACCCAGATCAAAACTAGTTTCTACAAAATGTGTAATATCTTCTATAAAGTGGTCCTATCTGGAAACAAATGCTGCATTGAAGTGATGCCAATTATCATATCTTAAATTATAATTAAAGTCATCTATGATGATTTAATGTTTTTAATATTATATATTATTTTTAATAATACCTATGGGCATTTTCGAACAGCGTTACTAGCGTTCACAAGTGTTGCAGAGTTGTGTAGAAGTTCTCTTTATTTTCTGAGTAGTATTAAAGATATTGGAAAAGTAATTGCATGTTTCTGTTGACATTTGCCTCTACTCTAAAGTGCATGTGTGTGCATATAAGGCCTGAGAGTTTATTTGTACAACTCACCTAAAATATAAACGTAAAGAAAACAGCGTTGCTAATATACGAACGCTTTTCTTACAATTATTTATATACAATTATTTATAGTATTTGCCGCAGTAGCGTCACAGCCTTCTTGACACAACAGCTGTTATAAATAAAAGATACGAGAGGCAACAGATTTAATGGACGGTTACAGTGTGTTGAGTACATTGCAACTTATCTTCTGAAAGATATAAATAAACATGAAGTAAAGGTTTTATAATGTTTTATGCCTTTGGATAAAGAAATAAATACGGAATTGTTTCTCTAAAAAAAAGTTTTATTTGCAATTCATATTTAGACGTCTTAAATACCTAATTAAAATAATTTCCAGCAAAACATAAATTCACCTGAAAAAAACAAAGAAACAGCATTCAAAGCCTTTACTTCGTGGTTCTTTATATCTTTCAGAAGATAAGTCACAATTTACTTAAGACACTGTAACCGTCCTACAGTGGAACGACCGTTAGGGAGGACTGGACATTCATTAATATCTCCGCTTCTGGTTCTCCTAGAATAAGGCTATTGGTACGGTTTTAAAGCTTTTTGAATAGGCTATTTAATTATATGATAAACAGGATCAGAGCTTTTAGGGGAAACATGTAAAAATTCTCGATTTGATATTTCGATGTTAGATAATTTTTTAACTATCATTGTACCATTTATTGTACCTATAAACTACGAGAATAGGCACAATACAGTATTTTACGGAAAGACAGATATATAGGTATTAAATAAAGTTATACAAAGGAAAAAGTAAAAAACCAAAAAAATGAATCATCAAACAAAATTAATATAATAATTGATAATTACTTTTGTTAGTCAATATACTAGGTATAATTGATACATAAAAATTATAATAAATTTAGGTACCTATATAAAATTGTTTTATTTAAATAACGATTACAATTAAACCAAAATTAGCAACTTAATTTGAATTAGGATTTGCTTTTCTATATTCTAAGTAACAATAAGTGATTGTGCTTCTGGTAATAAATCACGTTTAATGTTTATTATTTTCGGTCTAAGAGTAGAAATTAAAGGATCGGAATTGCCATCAGATTTGAATCTTTTTTTTCATGACAAAAGCGAACATATCCTCTGAAAATTTTCTAAAACTTTCCGTTTGTCTCCGTCTTTGTCAATCGGATAATTGTTTGAATGACCGAGAACGAGATGGTATGCTTGCGGCTGTTGATGATGACGATGAAATTAGGTCCTGGCTAACATCTTCAGGAACAATGAAATCCAAATTCAACCGATTTTCATACCAGAAAATAACTGATATTCATGTGGGACGAAATCCAGCGAGAGTATAAGCCACCACTGAATTTTCTCAATTTTTCCCGTAAGCAGAACTTTGCGGTATTTGAAATTTGTTCCAGTCCAAAGGAATTAATCCATGCTTCCAATGCCAGGTCATAATCTTTAAAACTTATATGATTAAATTGAAACAATTTAAAAACTTGACGATTTATTGTAGGAACCATTGCACCTATGTCGTTCAAATACCACACACAAACTGAGTTTCATTGTTAATACTATTATGTTAGATAAGGATTATTCGGATAAATGAGTGTAAACAAACATTGGTAAACGAAAGAAAACGCGTAAAGTAGACGCCAATATCAACAGAAATTATTTTAAATTAATTCTCAAGGCCCAGAAAAGAAAAGAAAAAATCATTTTCTAGGAAAATAGCATCTAGTAGCAGAATCCGACTAATGGAAAAAAAACTTCAAACATTCTAGTTATTTACTGTGAAGGTCGTTTTTCGGGCGATTTTCGCAATTAATTTTTTTAGTTTTATACCCCAATTTTCGCCGAAAAATCCCAGACGTTTGAAATAATTTTATTTACTTAAAATATCTTTTTATGGGTGAATTGTTTTCCAGTAGGCGCACGATTAATTTAAGGTATTACATCAAACAGTGGATTGCTTTAAAAATATGAGACTTTTTAGAAAAATTTATATTTCAATTCAGATTTTTTCATTTGATTTGATTTTACAATTAATTTATCTATGGAACTTGTTGAGAAGAACTATAAAGTACAAGTTAAGATCAAAATAAAAGACAAATTTAGTTATTAGAGAATTGGTCCAATGTCCAACAAATGCGTTGATTCGTTCCACTGTGCGTCCATTAAAACTATTGCCTCTCGTATCTTTTATTTATAACATCTGTTGTATCAAAAAGGCTGTGAAGATATCGTGGCAAATACAAAATTAAGAAAATCGTTCGTATATTAGCGATACAGTTTTCTTTGCATAATTATCACTGGAAATTATTCAATAGTCAATGGCTTAAACTTTTTTATAAACTGTCATACTGTGTTAAATATTACAATAGACGTAAGTTATAAATCTATAACTAACATTTAGCGTTCCTTGCATGTTCCTGAACGTTCCCAGTTAGTTATGCCAGCGTACCCGTACTAACTGTTATATAACAATACAGAAACACGTAAACCCCTAAAAGTCATAAGCAAAGTAGAGAATGACAGAATTAATGAGAAGTTAAGTGGATAGGGACGTCGAGAAATGTCCCCTCAAGAATGGCGTTTCTTCAGAGCGAGACCCGAATATTGGCTTTGTTAAGAGCACTGTCCCTTGAACCGGGGAGCTGAAGAAGTGACAATGAGAGAGATCAATCTTGCTCAGGATTGTCAACCATTGTGTCGTTTCTTCCTACGGGATCCCTCTGTTTTTGTCTTATCTTAACCCTGGCTACAGTCAATCTAGGAATGTTTCCAGTGTTTCCTTATGTACGAAATGTTTAACAACCGCAGTAATCTATTTGTTAATGTGTGTAGGATAAGGTAAAATAGTTTTTCTTTTATTTATTACAAATTAACCCTCAAGTACTGACATAGCTTTTCCTTACGATTTTACTGACAACTGGTCCCACGGACCACCTAATTTAAAACTGTATTAATAAAGACGAAATAAAATATTTAAACATTTGATTGCCTGTTATTACTTATATGGACCTTCTTGCATTCCCCACAATCACCGGATGTATGATATTTTTTTCGAATTTAAGTAAAAAAATAACAAATAAGACCATTGATTAAAAAACTACATATTTTAAAACTTTAATATTTATAAACATTTAATTACAATATCTTTAATTTCGAATCTAAACAATTAAAAACAAATTAATGAAAATAAAAATAATTTCTAAAATTAAAATTATTAATGTTCCAAGAAATTGACACTTGATGAATTCATAGAATTTACTCCTCCATTTAATATTCCAGTTTCTTGAAGCTCTCCGAGCATATTTTTTTTTTGCAAATATCACAAAGGAAAGATATTTTTCCTGCAACCATTCAGTAATGATAACCATTACTCAACTAAAACTGGTTTGGATAGTCCCACTTTCCCCCACTAGAGAGGCAAAACCTCTTTCCCTCACTAGTGAGGAAAAGTAACAGCCACCTAGATCGAATTTGACAATCAGCACTCAGTATTTTAAATGTTAAAGGCGGTATTATAATGTTATTTTTTTTATATTCCTAAAGTGTTAAAATAAATAGTTTTAAAACTATTTTATATTTAATTCAAGATAGATTTTATTTATTTTGAAGCGATTTTACAGAAATATTTAATATAACCTTAAATGTATTAGAACCTTCACACATCAGAAATTTGGAGATCTAGCATTAAAACAGTGGATTAAGCCACAAACAAAAAAAAAATGGAAATAGATAGTGATGAATTCATAGAATTTACTCCTCCATTCATCAATGAACAGACTGAACAGGCAATAAATCAACTTTTACCAAAAACATCAATTGTCAGATATGAAGAGAAATATCATAATTTTAAAGAATGGTGCGGAATGAATTCCATTAATAAAATCAGTTAAAATGTTCTTTTAGCATATTTTACTAATAAAGCAAAACACATTAGATATTTTATGGTCATTGTATTCATTGTTCAAATCAACCATCTTAATTAATGATAACAATTCTGTCAGCAGCTCGACATCTCCACTCTCCGATTCCCATCCTCTGCAGATCGCTCTCCACATCACGCAGCCATCGCAGCCTAGGCCTTCCTCTTCTTCTTTTGCCTCCTGGTTTGCCATATAATACTTTCTTTGGGTACCTATCTTCTCCCATTTTTTCTACATGCTCAAGCCTTCTTATACGGGTTGATTTGACATAGGTGACTAGGTCTGGTTCATTGTATGGTTCCCGAAGCTCTCTATTATTTCTTGACCTCTATTGGCCTTCGTTACATACTGGCCCAAATATCTGCCGAAGTACCTTCCTCTCCCAGAGTATAAATATTAGTAATTATAATAAATTGAAAACATTTATTGAAAGACAAGGTGCTAATTATCAACCAAAGAAAGTAAATGTATTCTTATGGGAAGAAATAAATAAATTTATGAGTGAAGCACCACATGATAGTGTTTAAAGTACCTAAGTTAACATCAATAATATTCCATGAATTACTTTTTTACTCTTGTTGACTTAATTAGGCACTTACTAATGCTTTTTATTTCAATCTAATAATATAATTAATTTGTAAATGTTTTAGAGGTAGTTCTAATAATTGGATCAGCTGGGGCATGAAGATGCCAAGAGTTAACAAGTATTAAGCTCGAAGACGTTCAAGAAAATGAAAATAATTTAATAGTTGATATATTTTTCGCGAAAAACAATAAACAAAGTACCTTCATAGTCTCCAAACTAATATCTTCCATAAATGCAGCTAACTCTTTAATAAATATAAATCAATCAGACCAGTAAACACACCACATAACCGGTTATTCATATGCTAAAAAATAATAATTGCACAGTTCAACCAATATGTATTAACACTATTAGTAAAATACCGAAACAAATTGCTTCATAATTTTTTTTTTAGTATAATTTATTGATATTTACAACTGTAATAATATTACATCAAGTAAATTTACTAATATGAACAAATGACATAAAACAAAAACACTTGTGGAGAAACTACTCATCGGTAGCACTCCAATAAAGTTCTATAGTAGAAGGTCTCGTGGCCATCTTCTTTTCAGACGCCTCGGAGGGTTATCAGGAATAGTATGGGAAACAAGGTGAGATACTAGCGGATCAACTGTGTACGGAGCTTGTCATAGAAGGATAGGTATCTAGTCTGGGCCAAATCAGCAACATATGGGATATTAAGATCATGATGGATGAGTTTGTTTGTGACATGATAAGGAACATTGAGGATTTTACGAAGGATTTTGGATTGTAAGGATTGCCTACGAGATGAATTGGATGGTTTAGTAGAGCCACAAAGCTCAGGTCTGATTACTGCCATGTAAATGTGTCTTTTGTAATTAATTGGGAGCTTAGAACGTTTGCCCAGTAAATGTTGAAGTAGGCGTAAAGGTCGAGCAGTTTCTTGTATTTTCATTCTTGTATGAGCTTCATATTTAAAAAAAAAAAAAAATAAAAACAATATACTGGGCATAATTTTCGCCGAACTACTGCTACTTTATTAGTAAACGAAGGAAGTGACGTATTAAGAATAAAGCAACTTGGTGGTTGGAAAAGTTCTACAGTAGCAGAAAGTTATGTTGAAACCTACATGTACGCTAAAACAAATACTGCTCATATGATTCTACAAGGACAAGGGCCTCAGGAAGTACAATTTAATTTCAACAATATCCCCCCCATCCACATCATCAAATTTATTTATTAACACCAGTAATAATAAACCAAATATTATTAATTATGGCAACAACTGTACAATAAATATAACTATATATAATTGATAAACACTATTAATTCTTGTAATTGGCAAGATATAATAATATACGTTTATTTTATTTTAGTATGTGTTATTAGAATAGTATTTTCTAAATAATAATAAATAAATGTTTCAATATGTAAACCGTCCTAGAGTTATAATTTGAATGATCATTAATAGAAAACTGTAAGAGATAGCGCTAGTATAGTTTTAACAAATCTAAAGTTTCACCTTTTATTTCTTAATTTTTAAATGGTTGCAGGAAAAATGTAATATCTAAGAAGTGAGAGGAGTGCTTATAACACTCTGCTTTAAATAACACACTCGTCTTCGGCTCGTGTGGTAAAATTCACTCGGGTGTAATAAAGTGGCACTTTCCTCACTTGTCAAATAAAAAACTATTCCTCATTGTTTTTGTGGGCATATGTAACAATGCTTTCGCTTATTTTTTACCTTAATTCTTGTCAGAATGGCGCTCGGAACACGAATGTTTGCCATTCCAGCCTTTAAATATTGCTAATCTATCAGCATAATTTGATGTAGGCTCCGTCATCAAGATCTGATTCGAAAATATTATCTTAATTCTCTACATCATCTATTCCCTTTTTTGTCACAAAACATCAGTCCTAACAACTATTTTTGATTTGAGTTTTTTTTTTTTTTTTTTCACATCCTCCAAACTTATATTTACAATATATTACAAATTTACAATGAATACATGCAAATGCTTATATATATAAAGGCCTTCTGTTACCTTTCGGTATTTTAAGGCGTTACAATGTGAGTCCGCTGAAGGCGGTTTATACTCGAACCGGCTCAGAGCCGCTGACTTTATACAATGCTAATACAAAACAGGGAGGGACCGTTTAGCGGGATCAAGAATAGTGGTAGAAAGAAGAAAGTAAAGGCAGGAAGAAGGAAAACGAAGGAAGGATAAGGACAAGGGAGTACTTACCCCATCCCTAGATCAAATGTAAGCACATCGACCAAGGGAACACTGCCCTGCCATCTCCCAGGTCTGGGGGGTGGTTTCAAGTCCCTAAATAGGGGGTTCGCACAGGTCTTCAGCCCATCAAAAAATTTGATGTGCCTCCGACCTATGTATTCGAGCACCGAGGGAAGCCGAAGCTCCTCCCGGATGGTGGTGTTAAGAGCTCCCTCGAGCAATGTGCCACTTACGATCTTTCTAAGGATAGAGTTCTGGTAATGCTGCAGGCGCTGCAGCGTTGTTTTGTAGAGGTGTCTCAGTAGCGGTGAACCATAGAGCAACGTAGGTCTTATGATGGACTTGTAGATTTGCAATTTCAACCTCAGTGAGAGCTGCGGCGACAAGAGTAGATGGTATAGCCTGTGGGATTTCTGTCGTGCCAACTTCAATCTTGCCTGAACGTGCTTTGAGAAGGTAAGATGTCTATCAAAGGTAACGCCAAGGTAGAGGATTGAAGTGGATAATCTTCTATCCTCGCAGTCCACGGTAAAAGTTTTCGGTAGAGGTTTCCTACTCACACTCTGAAATGACATTACGAGGGCATCCGTCTTAGACGGATTCACCCTAATGCCAATCAGTTTCAGCTCATTCACTATGGTTTCAGTCGCCATTTGTGCCTTCTTAAGGGCATGTTGGGTGCTGATGCTAGTGGCGTAAATCCCAATATCATCCGCATATGCTGCTACCATTGCTCCTGTATGCTTCATTGTGACCACGGGAGCTGTGAAAATCACAAACATCAGTGGCCCCAATACAGAGCCTTGAGGTACTCCACAGGTGGTGGTGCTAGAAGTCGAGTAACTGTCACCGACTCGTACGACGAAAGTTCTTCCGCTGAGATAGCTTTGGATCAGACGACATAGAGTGGCGGGAAAGCTAAACTCTTCTAAGCGTCGGAATAACAACTCATGAGACACACAGTCACAGGCCTGGGTGCAGTCCAGTGAAATGAACGCCGTAACTCTGTTCATCTGCATGTGCTCTATGGTGTGCGCCTGCAGCTTAGCCAGGTGGTGGTCACAGGCAACTCCTCTTAGGAAACCAGTCTGCTCAGGGGGGATGATGTTGTTCTTTCTGCAGTGCTTCGACATGTGATGGTGAACCAGTCTCTCCAAGATTTTGCTCATGTGAGGGAGCAAGCTGATCGGCCTATAGTGCTCAGGTAGTCTCCCACTCTTCCCAGGCTTGAGTAGTGGCACTACGACGGCTTGTTTCCACACATCAGGAAAGTACGAGATCCTCATGCAGGTGTTGAAAATGTTCAATGGAAAGGCTTTACCCTTCCTAGGAAGCATCTTCAACATCACATAGGGGATATCATCATGTCCTGATGCTCTGTTACCTTTCGTGTGTCGTAGTACTGACTCGAGCTGACCAAAGGTGGAGAATGTGGCCAAATGTGGGCTTCCCGTTGGGCACGGTAGTGGTCCTTCCGGGATTGGTGGAGCATCTAACAGCCGAGCAGCTTCTCTCTCCTCATAAGCCTTCACCAAAAGTTCAGCCTGTTCCCCAGGCATCAGCAGGTTGCCTCCAGATGAAAGAAACACTCCGCTCCTTTTGGTTCCGTTGGTTTTGACGAGCCGCTAGAACTGACGGGGGTCATCGTGAGTCCGACGCAACTGCTCATGCCAGAGGGATGTTTTCCAGTCTCGCATGAGGCCGGCTATCCACCGGGTCATCGCATTGATGGCCGGTTTTAGCCCGTAGTAACGAGAGCGCTGGAAAATATTCCTCAGGTTATTCCGCTGACTTATGAGAACTAAGATGTGTTTCGGAGGTTTCTGATGGCGTTGGGTAAAGGACTGAACTTTGGGATGTGCTGGTCTGCCGCGGCCTGTATGGTAGTGGTGATGACATCCACCGCCCTGTCCACCTCGTCCACTGTACTGATATGGGTGATCGTGGGGAGATCTTCCACAATGCTGGCTCTGTAACCTTTCCAGTCTGCTTTGTGCAAAAGGTACTTACTCGCAGGCGGAGCTGCGGGGTTACCTTCGAAAGTATAGAGCACGGGCCGGTGATCCGATGGTCCGTACGGGAGTGCAGTGCAATCCATAACGGTATGCGAATTCCTGGTAAGGAGAAGGTCCAGCGTTGAGGTCGATCCATGTCGGGCTGCATGCCTGAAGGTATGCACCCCGGGGTGATAGACGCACAACCTAGTCTTGGCGATGGTGGTTCCCAGTGTGTCAATGTTGGAGCATAGCCAGACGGTGTGCTTAGCATTGAAGTCTCCTATGACTATGTATCGGCTCACTGCCTGGGCGTGCTTCAACAACAACTTCATAGCTGTATGTACAGCTTTTGGCCTCCTATAGACACAGCTGAACGTGAAACGGGTCTTGAACCGTACGTCAACTGTGACTATGTGAGTACCATTAGTTGGACACACTGGGTTAGGAATTCTCCTAGAGGGCACATCGCTTCGAACTAGTATGGCGACACTCGCATTAATCCCCGGTGTGCGGGCCTCCCGGTACACAGTGTACCCCTGGATGTACAGTCGATCCGAGGCGGACAGCATGATGTCTGTCAGCGCCACTACCGATGGCCGGTGTTGATGCAGGAGTATCTCAACCTCAGCCAGCTTGGAGAGCAGACCTCTGATATTATAGTTGATGACGTGGTGTTTAGTCATTTCGTCTGTTGGCCTTGAAGGCCCTGTTGAACATCTTCAACATCATCTGGTCCATACGGGCTAAGAGGGTTGTCATTAGGGCTTCGGTTGTGGAGGCTGACTGCTGTTGCTGGAAAGCTGGGAGGTCTATTCCCTGAGATGGCTTACAACCACATCTCATCATCTGAACCACATCACCATAATCTCCGGCGACATTAAGACCTATCTCCTGGTCCAATTAAATGATAAACTATACCTTGAAAACCCCTTTTTCTCGCTACACCTCTCTATTGCTCTATTGCTCCATTTTCTCCCATCCATCACACTCACCTATCTGACCCCTAGTTAGACTTGATTACACAGGTCAACACGATTTTTGAGTCTGAGTTCTGTACCTCTGATTTTGATTACTTATGCCAAACTAAAGAAAGAAAAAATATTTTTATCTAATAAAGTTTGCTTTTGTAGATACCAGAAAGAAATTTCAACATTTATGGAAAAGGTCTATTTTTCAATGTTAATCATATTTACAATTAAAACAAGTTATGAATTATAGATTTTAATTAATTTTTATTATAAAAGACAGCACAAATAAACATAAAAATAAAAAAAAATTCTACAAAAAAAGCTTTAAAAATGAATACTTTTAGTCTTTCTAGTGTAATCGTCAGAACTTTCTCGTATGAGCATCCAAATTTAGTCACCCATTATGTTCTCATTATATTGTCCTTGATATCTTTGTTCAAAGTTCATTATGTCCTGGTGGAAGCGTTTCCCTTGCTCTTCTGAATATTCACCCAAGTTATCTTTGAATTTATCCAAGTGCGCATGTAGCATGTGCACTTTGAGTGACATTCTGCAACCCATGACTTTGAAGCTGTCAAGGATATTAGAAATAAGCTCTTCATAATTCTCGGCCTTCTTATTACCAAGGAAATCATGAATGACTGCTTTAAGGCTGAGCCACGCTTGTTTTTCATGAGTACTCAGGAGCTGAAAAAAAATGTTCACTCGCCATTATTTTCTTTATTTGTGGACCGACGAAAATACCAGCTTTAATTTTAGCCTCTGACAGTTTTGGGAAAAATGTTTTTAAATATTGAAAGGCTACGGAGTCTTGACGAAGAGCCTTTACGAATTGCTTCATGAGTCCTAATTTTATGTGCAGTGGAGGCAGTAAAATACGATCAGGCTCTACAATTGGTTTATTTTTTACATTATGTTGTCCGATTTGAAACTCGCTCCGTTGAGGCCATGAATGCTGATGGCAGTGAAGTGCATCGGCTCTACTGTCCCATAAGCAAAGGTAACACGGATATTTAGTGTATCCCCCTTGCATTGCCACCAGAAAACCAACCATTTAATATTAATAATATTAAGTACAAAAGCAAACTTTATTTATTATTAATGGAGTTCCTGTTTACTTTTCGATTAATGTAATCAGAAAATAATCACTAAATAAAAGACTCAACAAAAAAAATTTTTTTTGTTGACCTGTGTTATCATTGACTCGTCGCAGAGACTTCTCACAATTATTATTGTTTATTCCTTCTTTATTATTTTTATTTCTTCTTCCTCACAATTACCCGCCCCAGTTTTCTCCGCTCATGATTTAATCCAAATTGCATACAATGTCAAACTTCAGAAATCCTACCGAAAGCCATAGCCTTCCGCAACCTAAAAACTTACCCCTGACAAAATGTCGCCTTCCCTCGAAATCGTGAATCGGAACCAAATTTATTCCTGTACCACCATCGATTCAATGGGTGACATTCTCACTGCCAATCTCAAAAGCATCTTGGATACCTACTCAACTCCTTTGATGTGTCAAAAAATTAAAGACCTGCAATGAAAGTTTGATTCCTCCCGTAAACGCTTTAGACGTATTATGCTTACTGATGACTACCAAGCGTTCAGGGCTCTTCGCAATTTGACACAGTCTACAATCAGACAAGCAAAATCCCCATATTTCCACGAAGCCCTTTCCACTGCTCCCGATCCGAAATCTAAACGGCAACTCATCAGTCCATGGATAGCAGTTTCCGTGCCCAATCGATCCCATTCCTCTTTCCTCACTCTGTCCTCAGGTGTGACCCAGGGCTCAAGCATCTCTCCTCTCCTTTTCAACTGTTACAACAATGATCTTCCTAAATTGGTTCACCACTGTTCCTACAATCTATATGCTGACGACTTCCAAATCTATTTATCCTTTCCTCCATCTGAGCTATCATATGCGTTCGCCAGTATTCAGCAAGACCTAGATAGAATTAGTGCCTGGGCAAAACTGAAAATACTGGAATTGAACGCAATGAAAACCCGGGCCATTGTTCTAGGCTCCAACTCCCTCCTTACAACTATCCCCACGCTCCCAACATTAATCGACCACTAAACGACTAAACGACCACCCCATCAGTTTCAACTCAAAAACCTAGACATTACTATTGACCAAAACCTTTCCTGGAAATCCCATATCACCCTAATATTCCGACGGTCAATTAGTTGCCTGAAAATATTCAAATCGATTTCGGCATCTCCTTACACAATCTACCCGTAAGCTTCTCGTATCATCTCTCATCTTCCCCCACTATGACTGCTGTAGTGTGGTATAATAAGCGAATAATGAACTGCGCTCTAAGATTAGTCCTTGGTACTTCGAGGCGATCCCGGGTGTCTAAAGTGGTGATGAGTTAAAGTTGCTCTTCCCTCCCATTCGTAGACAATATTTCCTTAGTGCTTTTCTATACCAATCCATTAACTCACAACACCCTTCATATACGTTATCTACAGTCTCCTCCAAATTCAAATCTTCTGTCCCGCACCACAAAACAAGAACCCGCCTTTCCGACCTCTACACTCGTTCTCATAGAACCAAAGCATTCGAGAGTTCCTTCCTCACCCACCCCATCACTATGTGGAACTCAATCCTTTCATCCGCCATACTTCTTCACTGGTTTCATTAAAATCCTTGCTTTTCCAACATCTATTGACATCCCAATAAGATGCTCTCATCATCTGTCAACCATCTGTTTAAATAAATTAGTAGTGAATAATGGATTTCGTTGCCTACTTATTTGGTAGAACATATAGACTATGTAAATGTTATCTCATTCATTTATTTTATTTACTAATTTTGTTATTAACTATTTTATTAATTTTGTTTATAATTATTTTTTTGGCATTAATATATTTATTTCCAACAATTAGTTAAAATCCAGTCGTTTCGTACTTTTTAGTAATTTCATTTCTATTTTTATTTTTATCATGTTTTTGTCACTTTTAATTACTTCATGATTATATTATGTAGCCTTCTGGCCAGATATATATTATGTTTTTTTGTTGTTCGTGATTGTTATTCTAAACGGACTTGGTCCCAGAATATAGTTTGTTTTCTATTCCATAATATAATAAGCTTAATGTAATTTAACAGTATATTGTTTTCTACACAATACTGAGCCAAAGGCTCTCCGAAAAGTCAACAAAAGGTCTTAGCAACCTTCACTTTTATGATCGATGACTTGTTACAAACTTTTCCCAGACGTATCTTCGCCATGGTTGATCAATAGCTGGAAATATGTTGCATCTTTTCTTACTCTAATGTTTCTAACACATTGTAAAAACTCTGTAATATTTACTTCAATAATAAACAAAACATAGTATATAAAAATAAATAAATAAACATAGTATATAAATAAACATAGTATATAAAATTAATTAACATTATATATTAATTAATTGAATTGGCTTTATAATTAAATAAGGGGTTAGTTATAGGACACTGTCCTCTTTGTTGGTGGCAGGCCTACCCCCATTGCTCCGCTCATGATTTCAATACAATAGGATCTGTTTTTTTTGTGTTTGTTTTTTTGTAGTAAAGATAAATAACAATAAAACGCTTAAGGTAGCCGCAAGACTCTATGACGATATTATCTGTTATATCGATCTCTCTTGTAAATGCCAATCCTCCCATCTACGCCTCGCTATACCCCTTGGACGTTCATTAATCAGCCCATTACTGACATTTTAAGAAGCTTTCTAGTAAATCCAACAGCCCATCTCAACTCCCGCGTTGTTATCATTTCAATTTTATTTTAATAGGGTGCATGCTCAAGAATTCCGTATTGTTTAATATTCTTAACTCTTCTATTGAGTCATCTTTTTCGGGACCGAATATTTTCACCTCGCCTTATTTTCGAATACTCTAAGACGTCTTATTTTTATTTATTTTTAACTTTTAAAAGAAAATATGTCGTAATCTCAGTCACATGAACTCTCTCACAATAACATAGATTGGAATGGATCGTCTATACCTTACATGTAACAAACAAGTCTGTAACATATAGCTTTCTATTAATTATTAATAATATAAAATCTCAACGTGACTGATAATGATCTATATAAAATATCATTAAGAACAACTTATTAAATTAATTGAAAGTAAGTTCAAAAAAGTTATTTAATTTTTACTCAATTAGTTACAGAATGTTTTTCGTAATCTTATTTTTTTCAACAACACAGGTCTGCAAGTAAAAAACTGCATTGGTTTTTAATACATTTTCTTACAGATTTTGATGTCCTGAAACCGAAAAACATGTTTTAAAAATTCCACATCATTTTTTTTTACAATAGTAATTTTTATTTTTTATAAATTTCTGATTTAGTTAAAATTTTGTATTTTATTTTTTATGCTTAAAATTTAATTTAAATTGAGATTTCTTACCCTAATTTTAATTGTATACTTATCTGATAATAAAGAAAAAAAATGGACGTAAATAAAATATACATAAAGAATACATAAAGTTTACATAAACATAAGTAAAGGAAAGTTGTGTATAAATTTAAATAAGAAAAATAATGGTTGATAGGTTTTGATAAATATTATGCTGTGTGTTTGTTGTAATAAATAGTTGATTTTTCACATTATTGTGTTCTTATTTTGCAAGAAAATTGTAGGTGATGGAGAGTAACAGAAGTTATTTTTGAAGTCAGCGTACTTAAAAACATATAATTCAGCAACAATATCTCATTCAGCTGAAAAAAAAATTTTTTCAGACATATGTAATACCTTTATTTTGACGATTTTTTCCTTTTAAATATCTACTTAAATAATAGCGTCATGATTATTAATGAAGCCATTCATTATCCTGGATTTAGGCGGTAATCAGTGGACAGAGGTTTGTACATAGTGGTCGTGTCACAATCATTGTTTACGACTAAAATCGGAATTACAATATTGCAACAAATTCATATGAAGGAAACAATTGACTTATGCCCTAAAAAAATTTAATCTTTCCATTTCCATTAGTATAGTTAACTCATTTTGGACAAAATTTCACCTAACCAGTCATTCGGCAGGGCAGGAGATATACATTTTTTTTATTAAATATCATCTGACACAGGAAGTCGTTGGAGGTAATGGAAAAAACATATAATCAAATCATTAATTGCCTTTAATAAAACGATAAAGCATTCAGATTTTTTACTGACACGGTAGAAATATATAGAATTACGGTAGAAATAGGTTCATCGAATCGTTTACTTTTTCTTCATTGTTGTTTTGTATGCTCTAAATGCCATACCAAAGCGATATCGCATTTAGCTAGCAGCTGAGCAATAATAGATTCCATTATATTTCTAAGATTTCTTTTAATTAATTTTATGATCATTTGTTTTAAGATTAAAACAATAAAGATCTGTATGAGTGATATTATCCAAAATGCTTAGACTGTTTAGATTTTGATAATGTTTGACCTAATGTCGCCTACCCTAACAAACCTACATTCACTACACCCCCTCCCACCCCTCCAAAAAAAGTAATTAATTTTTGGCCTCACTCGTTCTTTTTCAGATGATTATTTTTTAAACTTTAATACACTTTTTTTTTTCATTATGAATAAATATTTGTTTACTCCTTTTAATTGTATAAATATTCTATTAAATTTAATGAAATATTCTTTGAAGTCGCATTTCAAACAATTATTAAATAATCCTATTCAATATTATAAACAAAATAAATTTAAATTTCACAATTATTCTTTTTAGAAATGAAAATATTTGAATTATATAGTAATACTACTTTTATACGTAACCCGGAGGTAAAGAATACTCTGTCTCATTTTTGTATTAGTTCTGGAGATACAATCACTTGTTCACATTGTTGTAGAAATCGATAAGTAATTGGAAGTATTGTTCATAGAATTTATTAATGACAATTTACCTAAAATATTCCCTATTTTATAGATATCTCCTTTACCTCAAGAGAACAGATATTGAGTGTCATTATTTATTATAAATAATACGATAATAATTTCACATGGGGTTGAATCATTATTATTCATTTAATTAATTTCGGTTACATCGTTCTGGCTAATTGAGAAACTTTTATTTTTTATTAATTATTATTGCTAACGGAATCCGATTCAATGAAAACTCAATCATTATTGGCCTGGGATTCTCGAAACTGGAATTTTTCTTTTGTTCGTTAATATCCGTTAATTAAGTTTTTTTCTCATCCTTCATATTTATTTGCATAGTTACAATGTACGAGGGTGGTTAATATTTATAAGCCAATATTTATCCAATTTATAAGGCAATATTTATCCGCAATTTAGTTATATTTTTGTTTATTTTGGTAATACTGTCGTTTTGCGTTGATGAAGCATGGTTTGTTTATTTGTTGTTATGTCTATGCTAATTAGTCGTGGTACTGCCTACGAAATCATCCCAACGGGATTGGGTTTCATAAAGTTTGTGCAAGATGGATCCCAAAACAGCTCACACAGTTGTATAAACAAACGCGTTTGGAAACCTGCCAAAAACATTTGGATCGCTATGGTACCGAACGGAATTACTTCTTAGACAGGATCATAACTGGTGATAAAACAAAGATCCAGACGGCAGAGTATGGAATAGAAACATCCATATTCGCCGTGCAAGATGTAGTTTAAGACCCAACCGTCCGCAGGGAAACATGCGTTATTTGGGACTGGAATATTATGTGGAAAGAGGCACAAAAATAAACAGTGTACAGTATAGTGAGATGATTACTGCCAAGCTAAAGCCTGCAATTCGAAGTAAACGCTGAGGACTGCTTTCAAAAGGTGTTGTGTTGTTGCATGACAATGCCCGTCCGCATTTACCTAAGACGAAGCATTGAAAGAAGCGGCCCATTTCTTGCCCGTAGCTCAACAGAAAACCTTCTTTTATGAGGGCATCATGAATCTTGTACAACGATGGCCCAACAGCGTTGAAAAGCAAGAGGACTATGTTGAAAAATGATGTACTTGTAAGTTTCCTATTTGATTACAATAAAATGTTATAACTATATTTGACTTATCCTCGTATAATGATAAAATACAACTTTAGAACCTTTGTTTACCATTGCGTATCGTTAATTAATGCCGTCAACGTTAACATTCAAAGAACTTTGTTGAAGGCAGAAGTGGTTGAAGTTGCCATTCCGCCATCTTAGCAGCTTCGTAACTATTCGCGTAATCGGTACGAATGCCACTCTTGCTCATTTCCCCTTTGAACTAAGGAATAACCTAGACCTTCCCTTTCTTGTAGTGTGTTATCTAGGACAAATCGCCTCCCTGAACAACCGTTGACCAATAAACAGTACGGTCTCTACCATGTACTGAATCCAAGACCCGTTCACGGGTTGTAGTGGTACTGGATTTTTTCAACTTTGGTCAGAAGCGCTGATACGTTGTTTGCTTTGACAAAATAATGTTAACACAATAATAAAAAAAAACTTTGTTTATCATTCCCAATTTGTACATTTTTTTTGTACCTGTTCATTCATCTATGTTGTTTATTTTTTTTTTAATGAAATGATTTAAAGTTTACTTTGAATTATTCTTTATATAAAAAGAGCTAAGTCTTTGTGAATAATTCGATTCTAGGTTTCAGTGAAACTCTTAGTTTTGGTCTTAGGCTCAATCCCCAGGTTTTCACACAATTATGCGTACTCATTTTATAAAGGCTGGGTAAGCCTTAAAAGGTATTGTGGATCCCTAAGATTTCATTCGTGGATGTCAACAGATTAAATAATTAATCTACTGCTACTGACGGATTTGAACCCGGAATCATTATCACAGCAACTCAGAATTCTACACACTCACCTACCCCGCAATATGATGACAGCAGTATTATAGTAAGGGTGTGTTGTAATTAAAAGTATTCATAACATTCTAAAATATTAAAAAATTTTAAACCATAAAGAACTTGCAAACATTGAAAGGAAATTTGATACTACGGACTAATATGTTAAAAATTAATATGACATTTTTTATTATTGATTGTTTTTTTTTTACATTTTTTTAAAATAATGTATGAACAAACTAATAGCTTTTCTTCTATTTCTCCAAAAAGAACAAAAATGTCACCAGAAAACCAATTACCATGAAAGATGCTGTTGATGATGATATTCCTTCTTTGGTTATTAAACATTATTAGCAAATATCCAACATGCATCAACAAGAATAACAGAAATACAATGTAATATTAAGAAGCAGGTATTTCATATGCATTTAGAAAACTATTAAGAAATTCACAATTCCAAAAGTTATCGATGAAACTCGGGAAGTTTCACATTAATTATTTACACATTCTGCATTTAACACACAGTTAATAACACTTAATAATTTATTTATTATCTAATTAATCCCTCTATATTGGTAAATATTTTTAATTTAAAAAAAATAATAGTAAAAAGAATAAAAAAGACACATAAGGCAAAACTAATCCACAATAAATGATCAGTTCTCCTTCGGAAAGCATCTCTCCAAATCAATGGGCAAGGCTCAATGGTTTCATAACTTCGGACTTCAACGAATGAAAAAATACCTCCATGCTTTTATTTGACTCTGAAAAGGCTCTCAATACAGCTTGGCATATAGGATATACATGCATACTGATTACTGACGATTCCCCTCTTACCTATTTTAAATAATCCAGTCAAATAGACAATTTTATATCTTATTAAGTAAATTCATTATTACTATACATCCTTTTAATGTTCATGACTATCCCAAAAGCTACATAATTTGTTTCAGATCTGATTCTCTCTAGTAACTGAAACTTATAAGATAATATTTTTCATTGAAAACATTGTAAATCGTTTGCATTAAAATTTTAAAACCATAAATTAGTAATGACCTAATTAAAAAATAAAAGTAAACACAACTATGTTAAAATCAATAATCATTATGTATTTTAGGGTAAAAATAAAATAATTATTTACTATATGTAAATTAATTAAAGGATGTAATTATTTTCTTGTCTAAAACAGTGGCGATAGATAGGAATTACATAAACATAAATTCAGACGAATCTAAATGCGAATTTTCCATTTTTTCCGATTTTAACAAAACATCTGAGTCGAGCCTCCAAAATATATCATTGGTACAAAAAACAGTTATCCAAACTAATAAGTAATAGATAATTAAACCTTTAATAAATGTAAGACCGCTTATTGCAACAACAAGTTTCAACAATCCTAAATGTCAACTCCTATTAAGCCTATTAAGATCGGGTTTAGTTCTGTGGTCGGCAATTTATTTATGATTAAAGGATTAATTAGTATTACGTATTAATTTGTCAAGTTGTTGTAAATTTATTTTAATTATATGTCCTATTATTTTAAAAGTTTTTAGTAACCGTGCCTGTAGTAATTTAGTGTATTAGTAATGCTGAATTAGAATGGTGGGAAATATACATCAACTATTGTTGTATCCTATAAATTTTATAATTCTGCGTATGTTGTATTTTAAAAATAAATTTATTAATTGTTCATTATACATTTTTAATTTATTTTTATTGTCTGTTTATTTTCGAGTTACTAGCACGAAAATTGAATCACGAATCTCTAGAAAACAAAAAGACATTACACAGGCTATTATTGGCTATGGAACACGCTGGAAGAGATGATTTCCTCAGAACGAACGAAATGCGATTACACTGCTGCTAACGATCCATTCACTGGAGAGGGAGAAGGGTGGCCCACCGTCATATCTCTATCAGTTAATTAATTGGTTATTATCGAACGGGAATCAAAATTGGATCGAATTAGTGACGCATTCACTTGGTTGAATTTTCGAATAAGATCGTAGTTCTATATGCAAAATTCCATACATACAGTTAGCACAAAACGTATTTCCACACCCAGTGATTTGAGGAATTATACATGTAAAAAAATTGTTGTAGTCTTTTTGTTATACATTAAATTTGCAAAAAAATAAAAATGCAGTATTTCACCACCCAAAATGTATTGGCACACCTTAATTGATAATATAATATTAGTGCCAAAGGGACATAAATTGCTTAATATTTTGTAAACATACCATTTACAATTGGCATTACTGCCTGCAGACGCCCTGGCATGGATTCTACTAAATTATTTAATATTTCTACTGACAAATTGTTCCAAGATTCATTTATTACTTGTTTTAAATGTTCCTTGCTAGTAAGGTTTGTCTGTCGCACCTTTCTATCCGAAATGTGCCATAGGTTCTCTCTCTCTCTCTCTCTCTCTCTCTCTATATATATATATATATATATATATATATATATATATATATATATATATATATATAGGTGGCAGATATAGAGGTGGTATCGGCTTTTTGTTTCAAATCTCCATTTATTCAAATAAAAATATTTACAGTACAATCTACATATACAATACACACCATATCCATATATATATATATATATATATATATATATATATATATATATATATATATATATATACATATATATACTGATAATTACATTACTTTTTCTACCCGAAGGTATTTTAAGTAATTTCATAATCTGAGTCCGCTGAAGGAGGGTTCTCTTAACCGGCGCAAGGCCGCTGACTCTATACATACAAAGCAGGGAGAGACCGTTTTACGGGATTAGGTGATATGAAGAAGAAAGAGGGGAGAGGAAGGAAGAAAAGAAGAAAGGTTAGAATAAGGGAGTCCTCACCCCATCGCTAGGCCAATGTGAGCACGTCGACCAAGGGGACACTGCCTTGCCACCTCCCAGGTCTGGGAGGGGGAACTATGTCTCTAAACAGTGGGTTACTACACGCTATTTTGATGGGCAGTGGTGTCGGCAATCTTCTGGGAGCATTAAATAGAAGCCACTCCTTGGATATGTTGGCTGTGTGCTTCGGGTCATTATCTTCCTGGACACTAAATTTAAGGTCGCAACACCTCCACCACATATTAGCGAGCTGTCAATAATTTCTAAATTCCCTACGCCTGAGTACGACATACAGCTCCAAACTATAATATTTCCACATCCACACTTCACCGTTTTTAGTATATTTTTTGTATCTAAAGCTGTTTTTTCCCCTGTTAAATGTCGAAATGTTAGCCGGTTTAAATACTTTTTTTTAAACTTTTTCGCGAAATAAATTCTCCTATTCACTTCACTTTGGAAAGGGTTTTTCAGAGGTCTTCTGCCACGAATGCCTTCAGTGTGGAGGACGTTTCAGATTGTTTGTAATGAAACATACCTTCCACTAAATGATGGTATGTCATCGGCAAGATTTTTAGCACTTTTACCGGATTTTCTTAAAAGCTTATTTAACTACCTCTCTTCTTTCTAGCACTGTAAGGGACCTTGGCTCTCGGAGAATGATTTTTAGTTGATCCAGTTTGACTACTTTTTTTTAAATAATAATCCGCACTGTAGAGAATGACAATTTCACTTATTTAGTGATCTCACAGTAAATTTTACCTAAAGACTATAATGCTATTGTTCGAGCATGATTAGACTGAATAGAACAATAATGAATAATAAATATATTAGTAGAATAGAGTCGAGGAATTAAATGAATTAGGACAGATACTAAAACATGTGGTGGTTTATTAATTCTACATACAAACCTGAAAGGAATTAGTTTACAATTAAATAAAGAAAGAATCAAACAAACAAGATCACCTATAGCTATAGACATAAAAGGGGATAATGCAGTCTTTACCGATGGAATTATTCTTGACTGATATGATATTTCTTTCAATTTCATTAAATATTAGTTTCGAACTGAAAAGAATAGTCCTAGGCGCACACTGACACTGGGCGATCTGGGCCACATGGTGCTTCATATGGAGTCCTGTATCTCGAACGGTGAATGAAATGATATTGTCTTTGAGGTTAATTAATTTAATGAGCAAATGCGGACTTACAGCGGTTGAGTTAAGTCGTCACCTCAAATCTGACCGCACCTGGTATTCCAGGTTAGCCGGTTGCCTGGCACTCGGTTTCAAATAATCACTCCTGTCATCTCTAGAATATGGTGATAGCAGGGGGCCTCAGAGGTTAGAGGCTGTATGTTCTAGGTTCTAATTAACAATAGGGACCCTCAGTTAGATGCAGCAAGTCTCAGTTCATTGGCGACAGGTCAACACGGTTGAGAAGCAATTGAAGTGGGAACTCGGCGAACATATGGGGCATGCCATTCCTATCTATCTAGACAGCTATATGCCGATTATGGAGCGGTGAATTGGTAACAAAAAAAAACATTTGAGATTGAGTTCTCTTTCTCTCTTTTTTTTAAAGATTTCCTTCAACGCCAAAGAATAGCAAGATACAAATTATTCTAAAAATTCTATTTCAGATTTTGCTTACATTTTATACTTACAGGGGAACGGAATGGCTCAGTGGTAGAGCGATCAGTTACAATGCCTAAGATCGTAGGTTCAAATCCCGCTGCTAGTAAGAATTTTATTTAATCTGTTAGCAGCCGGAAATTGATCCTATGGAATCTAGTATTCTACTGGGGCTCACCCAGCCTCTTACAAGTAGGTACCCAAAATAAAATGGACAAATCTGGCGATTGAGCGTGATTTAGGGTTAATAAACTCCTTACATAACCGTTGCCTAATAAACAGTATAGTCACTACCATGTGCCGAAGACCCTTCGTGGGTTGTAGTTGTATAGGTTACAATGAAACTTACATTTTTATAACGTTACGTGATACTCATTAATGATGGATATTCTTGGATTACATCAACATAAAGTTAAGATTCACATAATTCTCTGACAGAATTACTTGAATGAAACTTTGAACTAACTTCCGTTTAAAAATGGACTACTATAAGCGGACAAATTGCCAAAGAAATAATCAATGTTAATTGGCGCTTACTAAGTGCAACCAAATTAAATCAAAGTTGTTTCATGACAAGTAAATAATATCGTATATTTTAATTCTTGAACAATGACGGGTTCGGCTACTTGCTCCTGTAAAAGTAAAAATAAATAGCTGCTAAAAAAATTATATTTGTTGAGCAACTGGACTCGAACAGGTTGTCAGGTAATGAAAACTCCATCAAATTTAAACTGACTCCTATAAATGTTCCGGCGATA